>OX359279.1:3900000-4087500 GCA_947179155.2 Hedera helix
ACATTGAATAGATTAAGGTTATATTTGTTTATAAAAAATATACTTGAGATTAGATTATTTATATTAATTTAATATTATTTCGGACTATTTTATCCCATGATAGGGAATTAATAGTCTTTTAAATAGTTTTATGGACTTTTTTTTATTTATTTTTTTATCATTCCTAAGGTTATTTATGTGAAATTATATAATCTCATGAAAAATTTAGAATTAATAGTTTCCCTCATTTTAAGCTATTAAATGACTTTATGAGACTAATAGTCCAATATTAAGGGATTAATAACCCACTACTACAAAACAGTAAAAAGATAACACTTAAACACCAAGGTTTTTATAAAAAAGGTTGTAGTGTTTTTTTTCATAACGTTTTTTCAAAAAACGTTATAGATACATATGCAAAAATATTATGTATTTATAAGGAGTAATATTTGATTTTAAAGTTATAACGTTTTTAAAAAAAAAATGTTATCTATTTAAAAAACACGGAACTTAAAAAAATAGCGCGGAAATGAAAACTTGAAATTAAAACACGGAACTCACTCATCCTCACAAGTGAAACAACTCTCTCTCATTTTCCATCGAAGTCATCTACTTCACTCATTCTTGACTTAGCTCTCTCCCCTTCTCGCTTAATCTAGATATCCTCGCTCAAAAGCCATCTATGGTAACTATCCTCCTCCTCCGACGTCTGCTTCTTTCTCTATATGTCTCTATGGCTACCACTGATCAACCACTAGAGGAGGTTTTCTCTCAATACAGCGATATCGTCGATTCAAAGGTCCGTTTGTCAGCAGAAATCGGATCCGATCCGATGGACGCCAGATCTGATCTCCTCCTGATTCTGTTCTTTACTACTACTATTACTATGGTTTTGATTCATTGAACTTCTGTCACTGTTTTTACAACTGTTACTAATATTACTTTTACTGATCTAAAACGGTACGTTCATCTTCCTCTTTTTTCACGAGGCGAAGATTGATCGATTTCCAAATTTCGGTCTTTATATGTATATTTGTTTGTGTATACTGTTTGTTTGGTGTAGATCTGGTCAGATTTGATGGAAATTTTTTGTTTGATGTGCAGATCATTAATGATCGCGAAGGTGGATATGGCGGAGGTGGTGGCGGCTACGGAGGAGGTGGTCGCTATGAAGGTGGAGGTGGTGGTTACGGAGGAGGTGGTCGTTGTGACGGTGGATGTGGTGGATATGGTGGTGGTCGAAGGGAAGGAGGTGGCGGTTATGTAAAGCCCTAAAGAACAAGCCCCAAAAATCCAGATCTCCAATTCTCATAGTCACAGCCTCCATTGTTGCAGTTGCTCTCTTGTACCTTCTTTATTCTCTCTGTTCAACAAATGGCTCCTCGTTTTCCACCTTAAAAAGTCTAAAAGAATTGGCTTCAATTAATCATGACAGACCACATTTAGGTGGGCATGAAAAATACTTGTATTGGGGTAACAGAATTGACTGTCCTGGAAAGCACTGTAGGTCCTGCGAGGGTTTAGGGCACCAGGAATCCAGCCTTAGGTGTGCCCTTGAAGAGGCCATGTTTCTTCAGAGGTAAAACAGTACGTTTCCATTAATTTGGTAATTTGGGTTTTTTTATTCTTTTAGAAAAAAAATATTAGCGAAATGGTATTTAAGGAACTTTCTTTACAAGTAGATCGCAATGTACCATATTTACAGTTCGATGTACAAGTGGTTATGGCGTTTTCTAACTCTTGAGTTTCTGGTTGCCTTGAATTGGGGTGCGGTCAAATGTAATAAGGGTTATATGACTTGTGGTTGTGAATTTTTTTAAGGAGTGAATTTGTTGGACCAATAAGGTGAAGATGTTATTAATGTTTGCAGTACATATTAAGAAGAATTTATGTAATTCATGTATTATTTGGGCGTAGCAGATGACCTCTAGCTAGCTAACTGATGTGCATTCGTGGGTCTTTAACTGCTTCAAGGCTGCTTCTTTTCATGGTTTTATGCATTTTTGAGGAATTCAAGACTCTGGAACCATTTATATGGTTCTTCTTTGACCCCTGGTCACATGTTTTGGTGTTTGCCTCTCGCTGTCATAGTTGATTCTTTTATACATTATAATTGAAGTTGTATCTTATATTTTAGTTATGGTGATTCCGACATGCTACTTAATAACTCTATTATGTTTTTGTTGCAGACAATTTTGAAGATCCCAGGGTTCACTGATAATGTTTTGTTGCAGTCTGCATTAGCTCCCCAGTTGACTTAGTAACTTCTTTATACCCAAATGACTAGTTTAAATAAGCTATTTTCTGCGGATGGATATTCAGTGGTTTGTTTGCTAAAATTTTATGATTAACTTTGACCATGTGGGAAATAAACTGTGATGGGAAACTCCGTAGGAATCAGACATGCATGTTTATTTGTCTCCTGTAACTATAGTCTTCTTGAATGCTTGTTACATTGTGCCTCTTTTAAGCTTTTTATGAGCATTCAGTTGTTGCACATAGATTTTAAGTAGATCCTAAGTCACTGGACTCACTGCGAATTCCACTTAAAGACTAATCTGACCAGTAAATATTATAATCATCAAACCTCTCAAAGATTTATTCCTGGCCTCTCGAAGACACCCTTATTGAGTCTAAATCCCTTCCGTAAAGGTATATATATATTCTACTTTTTCTTGTTGTGTCTGCTTCTATTTTATAAGTTGTAGGTCATATCTCTCACTATTCATGTTCCCAAATCATGCTGTTGTTGTTGGCTTATATGAAATTATCATGGAATCGAAAACAACCTTTGTTAAAGTCGAGCTCGAAGAGTTTGTCACAGCTAGCTACAGATTCAACCGCTCAAACCTTAGTCCCCGAGTATAAATTAAAACAATTATTTTTTCATGTATATATAGACTACATTTTGTTTCAAACATAATAAGAAAATTGATGGCAGACCATGTCTTGCAGGAGGAAACCATTCGAAGGAAATGTAGCAGACTTGGAGACTTTAGTGGCCTTGAGAATTTCGCTAGTACTTGAAATTTAGCTATAGGATGTGTAGTAGCTACAAAATGATATAATTAGTTTATAGGATGTTTTATCATTTGCATTGCTGCTGCTGCTTTATATATATGTAATTAGTTTATAGGATGTTTTATCCTTTGCCCTGCTGCTGCTTTATATATTTTTTGTGGATAGTTGTATATTTTGTGGATGTAGTAATTTGAAACTGTAAACTTATGGTATTATTAGATGTATTTTGAAACTAAGAATGGTTGATACATTTTAGCTTTAAATGAGAATTTAGAGTATTTTTACCTATATGTCATTGCATTAATATTAGCAGTTCTACAAGTATAACATTGCAGGTACAACGTTGTCTAAACGTACTACAATAGATGACATTTTATAAACGTTGTATAAATTAGTCTAAAGGTTGTGTGATGTATCAAACTACAACGTTTTATACCAGAAAATGTTGTGGAATGATACCATCTACAACGTTTTCAAGCATCTTAGTATTTATTTAAAACAAATGTACAACGTTTTTTAGTAAAAAAACGTTGTGTTATGCGCTAACTACAATGTTTTAAAAACGTTGTATAAAATATGTCAAATAGATGACACCCTTAACCTCGACGTTTCTAGGAGAAAATTACAACGTTTTTTAGGTGTTATCTTTTTACTGTTTTGTAGTAGTGACCCCTCATCAAAGGATTAAATAATGCAAAGTAATATTAAATTAAGGTAAATAGTTTGTAATGACCGCAAAATTTTGAATTTTGCATTATAAATAAATTTTGAATTTAGTAATGAAATGAATATTTATGAACGAATTTAAATCTTGGGGTGACTAATTAGTAAATTACTATACGATGGAAATTAAATTTAAAGGAAGTCCAACTAATGGGTTAAATTAAATTAGTGGACTAACCTTATATTATTAATATGAAGAAATTTATAAGATTTTGAGATAATTAAATATTCAATTAAATTTGAATATACCGAGTCTAATTAGATTAAGTAAATTAATTAATAAAATTATTAGTTAATATTATTGGGTATTTTAAATTGACCCCAAATAATTAAATTGCTACAATTCCAAGCCTAGTTGCCAATTAACCATCCATTTGGGCCATTAATTTATTGACAAACCACACAAAGAGCAGTCCAGCTCAAGCCAAAACATAACCCGGTTGGACAATAGAGTGACACTGAAATCGGGACAATAGCAGAAAAGAAGAGCAGCGCACGCTAGCTGGTTTTTGGCAAGCTCAAGGACTGTAGCTGCCGAGAAAAAGAGGGACAAGGCAGACATTAGGGGGGGGGGCTGTAGAGTCGACTTCCACAGAGCTTGTCCGAAATCTGAGGGAGTATAAGAAGACCAACCATCCTCTTTATCCTTCACGTTCATTTGGCTGAGAGAGAGAGAAACCGAGAGAAACCAAAAGCAAGAAGAAGGGAACCGAGAGCAAAGAGAGGGAAACCGAGCAACAAGAGTGAGAAGAGAGAAAAACAGAAATCAATATAGAGAGATAAGGAGGGTCGCAAATCGGACGGCAGCAAGGAGGAGAAGCCGAGCGCTGCCATTAAATTCGAACCAGAAAACGCCAAAGAAGGGTAATGAATTAATTACATTCGGTAGCTGTTAGAGTATTTATGGTTGTTGTGTATTTATTCTTTTGAACCATCCATAGTTGCTGGGTAGTGCTTACGTCTCTATGCTCAGTTCTGTTGGGTAGGCGTCGGTGTAAACCAAACCCAAATCTGGGTGGTTGTACATGGGATAGGGATGTATGTTTGTATGATATTCCATGTATGCCCACCAACTGTTCGACATAATGTCTCATAGAGTTAATAGTTGTTGTGTTGGTGCTATATGCGTAGGAGTGCGTTGCTACGTTGTTGCTGTGTTTTATTGTGAGCTGATTAAGCCTTGGGGCTGTGCAAATTTGTGCTGGTAACTAAGACCCATGTGGGTGGTATTAATACAATATGTATATATATAAATGGACTGAAGTTTTGTATGCACGGTAGGTGTTTGTGTTTATGCTTGTGTGAGTTAGTTGAGTGTCTAAGCTGTTCATGGGCAGGTAGAGAAGACAGGGGCCAGGGCCGGGTTTACCAATGGCATGGGTTCAAGTGCAAGTGGTTGGCAGATTATTAACACCTTGCACTCCTGTACTAAGAATTTAAGCAACATAGAATTAATTAAGGTATTACTGTTTATAGGTCAGAAATAATAACATAGTGCGAAAGGAATTAAAATGGTTAATTCACTCATTTGATTTACTAACCATTTTTAGTAAATATTTTTGTAAATTATAGGTTATTACAATAAGTTATTAATTATTATTTACATGACTTAAATAATAAAAGGGTAACTAGCTATTGGTTATTAATTAAGAAATAAATAACGAATCAAGTTAGCTTGTAACAATTATTATTTACTTAAACTTAAATAATAATTAAGAGTTGGTAAATTAATTTCTATTATTAAATAATAAGGAAAAGTTATTATTATTTATTGGATATTAAATAATGATTGAGGGCTATTAAACTAGTTGTTTAATTTTTAACACTAAGTGAGGTTTAATTAATAAATTATTATCAAGATAATAATAATTTAAGAAAATAAGTTATTATTTATTAATATTAAATGATAAATAAGGATGTTTAAAATTTAACTATAATTTCTCATGAGTTGGAAAGTTAATTATTTCATGGATATTAAATAAAGGTAGTAAATTTATTAATCAGTGGTCATTAAATAATAAATAAGAATAGTTAAGTAATTAATTATTGTTCAATGGATATTAGATGAATAATTAGTTATTATTAATATTAAATAATAATTAAAGAGAAATAAAGTTAATAGAATAATTACTTATTACTTAATTGACATTAAATAATGAGTAAAGATAACTAATTAGTTATTATTTAACTAATATTGAATAATAATTAAAGAAGGAGTAAATAAACTAATTATTTATTATTTAATTAGGATTAAATAATAGATAAAGATAATTAATCATTATTTAATTAATATTAAATGATGATTAAGATAGAGATAAAAATAATTAATTAATTATTATTTAACTAACATTAAATAATGATTAAGGAAGGATTAAAGTTAATAAAGCAACTGTTTGTTATTAAATTGGGATTAAATGATAAGTAAAAGTGATTAATCATTATTCAATATTAAATAATGATTAAAGAATAATAAAAGTACTTAATTAATTATTATTTGATTAAATAATAATTAAAGAAATATAAGATAAATAATATAATTACCTATTATTTAACTTATAATAGGTAAGGATAATTGACTAATTGTTATTTAGTTAGTAATTACTTATTATTTAATTAATAATGATAGCTGACGATTAAATTATTAATTGACTTATAATAATAGTTAGTGACTAAATTATTACTAAATAATTAATAATAATAGTAATGAATTAAAATATTATTAAATGATTAATAATATTAGTCGACAATTAAATTATTATTAAAGAATTAATAATAATGATTAAGGAATAAAATATTATTAAAAGTGATTAATAATATTAGGAAGAGATTTTAAATATTATTAAGGGAATTAATAATATTGGTAACTAATTATGATGTTATTAATTAACATCAGTAAGTGATTTAAATATTAGAGGAATAATATTGGCACATAATTAATATGTGGGGGATATCATCTGTTTAGCCAACATGTTGGTAATATTATACTATGTGTTTAAATGATATTTGACTTAGGTTATTTACGTAAAACGATTATGTGCTTTTCTAATTGTTAGGCCAACATTTTAAATGTTAGGTCTTCAGGAGGAATTTAAATTAAATAAAGTAGACGTAATTCGCGCACCAGGCAAGTTTCTTAACCTTACTCATATTATTATTGAGCAAGTTACCCTGACTTATTTTGATATTACCAATTATTTCACAATCAATATTATTGTTATTCGCACGTGGTGTAATTGAATTCATATTCCATTTTTGAATTATGAATTATTAAAGTTCTTACATTCACGAACTAATTGAAAGGAAAGTCTAAGCCACTTGTTCGGCTAGACATATGTGTAATTTATTTCAAAAGCTATCCAAACTATGGTGGTACGGATTCTTAAACTGAGAAGAACAACCCATAATGGGGAGCAACCTAAGTATCAAATAAACGATACATACAGAATAAATGTTATGCATACACATAGAGTACGAGAGGCTGATCCCCTCAATTACAGTTATGGACATGTAACCTAAGAGGGTCAATCAAGAGACTGATTCCTCAACAGATGTTCATGGTCTATTGGACCACTCAGCATTTCAATGATCAACTATTATTCATTATTCGAGCATTGATCATATTGTTCAGATATTTATTTCCTGAGTTCATTGAATCATTCAATTATTATTCAATCATGACATAACTCATATTATTCATATAAAACTTGCTGAGCAAGCTAGTTGCTCACCCTTGCTATGTCATGAAATTTTATTGCAGCTAAACCTGAATGTTCAAATAAAGATAAGGGAAAGGGGAAGATAAACTCGTAGACGTGTTGGGGTACTAAAGGTCTATTGTTATGTTTTGTTTAAGTCTGATTACATGTAACACGAATCCTATTGTATATATTAAATTCGTGATGTATTTTGTTAAGGTTTCGTACCTTGGGACTAGTAGTAAACCCTTTTGTATAAACAACATATGTTTATTTTCCGCAATAGATATTGTGTGTTGTTTTGGGATGTGTATATGATATAGTTGTATTAGATCATAAGCACTGAGTTCGAGGTACTAGTACCCGAATTTGGGGGCGTCACATAGTTCAATTCCAAGTATATTTTTTACAAACAAACACAACCTAAGTATTAGACCTGGCAATTGGGCGGGCCGGGCCATTTCTGGGCCGGGCCAAAACGGCCTAGGTTTTGCCGGGCTGAAAATGTTGAGCCCGTGGCCCGTACGGGCCGGGCCGGCCCGCGGGCTTTTTGAGTTTTTTTTTTTTTTTTTTTTTTAAGAAAAAAAATTAATTTTTTTAAAAAAAATTAATTTTTTTAAAAAATATATATATATATATATATATTTACAACTATAATACATAATTTAAAATAAATACTAACTCTAATTATTTACAATTATAACATATAATTTATACATAATCATTTAATAGTATTAGTAAATAAAATAATCAATAATTTTATAGTCATATATATTAAAATATAACTAATCTTGTGATTTATAGTAATTTTATAGTCATATATATTATTATTTAAGATTACATATTAGAATTTACTCTTATATTTTTCATAATTTGTTATTTGATTCATTTTTTAAGTTAATATTTTATTTTTTTTATCAATAATGAACAATAAAAAAAAATGTAAAAAAAAAAAAAAAATATCCGGGCCGGGCCGGGCCGAAACGGGCCGGGCCATTTTTGGGCCGGGCCAAAACGGCCCAATTTTTTAAGTGCTATTTTTCTTCAGCCCAACGCCCGCCCAAAAACGGGCGGGCCTGGGCCACTTTTGCCAGGTCTACTAAGTATGTATGTCCTTGGTAAAATAAACTATGAATTATTCGTAATAATACCTTTGAAACGAATAATTGTGCTGAATTTGATGTTGCCAAATTAACGAAATATGAACTATAATGTATAATTGTCATTAGTAACATTTAATCTAATTTTCTTTGGAAATTAGATGTTGCCAAATACCTTTTATACGAATAATTGTGCCTTCATTTAAGTTAATTTATAATATTCATACTTAGCTTCATATAAATACCTTTAATGTCTGTATATATCTTGGTGATTGATCATATAAAGTCAATATATATATAAGGAAATTTAAATATTAAAAGCTATATTATTTTGAAAGGAGGGAATACTAATTAATATTGCAATAAAATACATATATAGTTTGAAAAAAAATCTTAAACACCATCCTTTAATTTTTAAAAGAACCCCGTAGCTTCTACTTTTTATGTGTGCTAATCTCAAAGCATCTATCTGTATGGATTTTAATTTTTAATAGGCACAATAACCATATTGTGTAACCCCCATGTCTGCATGGAACACACATTAATATGGGTTGGAATGGGAATATATTGAAACATTCAAGTTCGTAATACAATTAGCAAGATTAGTTCTGAAAAATCATAAACCTTTATTTATTTACATCATGGATGAAATTTTATGCTCTATGAAGCATGTAATAGTGTACCATGAAACAAGGTATGATATACAACTTTTGAAAAAGAGAATACAAAGTACTCCCATCACAAATACATTATCAGAACTTCCATAACCATGTGATCCAAACGGGATAATCTACATCAAGTGCCATTCATTAATGAGATGAAGAAGTTTCCAGTAAGCCATTAGAATGAGCAAATATGAGATTTCTATCATCATAGGATATTCAATATTAATCATCAGATTATATTGAATCATCCGACTCATCAGAATCGCTTCTCTCCGGTTTCCCAGCATTTGTTCCGGCCTCAGAAATATCAGGTTTCGGTGCAGGTATAGGTGCAGTTTTCTTACTTGCATTACGACCACCTTCAGCTTATTCGGCCACTTCAACAAGTGAACCGCTAGCCCGGTCAAGGAATAAAGCCAAATAAAAATTGTGAATGAATCAAATGACGGTTTACTATTATTACTTGGAGTAAACAAAGTAGGATGAGCATTTTAATAGGAGACTTGTGTGAGATCATACAAGTAATAGGAGACTAAACAAGAGTCATATTACTTCATCAAATAATAAGCGGAATTCCTGTTGTTTAGGAAACCGATGCGGCCATGGAAACAGCTACAAGTGGTTTGTTGGATGTCAGCATTGGCTCGACCATTACAAGGCCGGTACTAATCGATGTTCAAGGTCCATATCTCACTATGTTTTTATGTTTTGTTGATATATTCGCTACTTTGCAAACAAAAGAGCTGTAAAATGATAACTTTGTGTATTGCATCTTATATATATTTTACAACAAGCTGCATCTTTGACATGTATGTGAATGTGATCATCTTTTGTTCTTCAACTTATGTCGACATTAAATCGTTACTCTCAAGTTTTGTAGTTCTCTTATTCTGTATACCTTTGTTACATAGTTTTTGCTGTGGCACTAAATCGATCTTCAAATGCCTTTTGTTTTTGGTCAGTCGCTTGGCCAAACTCTATACTTTTCAGCTTTGGGATTGCAAAACAATGCACAAAACAAGGGGAAATCATAGAGTTCCTTGCGTCTGGATCAAGTGAAGTAGAAAGATGTGGACTGAATCTATCGAAATCATAGAGTTCCTTGCGTCTGGATCAAGTGAAGTAGAAGGATGTGGACTGAATCTATCCATACTCTGTAATATTCTGAATTCTTATAAGACTTGTAATTGAAATCTTATATGATTAATAAAATGTTGAGTTTATGATTTAAACTATGCATTATGCGATTAAATGTGTTTGGTTTCATTGAATGTATAAGTATAGAAAATACATGTGAAACAAAAACTAGGACATTAATGTCATCAAAACATATTACTGCGCTCTACTTTGTGGGTCCTCTTAGTGGCTTGATTTGACATCCTGTATATATTATATCTCCAATGGCATCGCCTTTATGGATTTGTTCTCTGTTCTCATCTCACAAGGACTATATATCGGAGACATCGTTTGGATTTGACAGTACGAGTTTTTCTGCACCAAAGTTTGACACGCTTCAAGAGGTATATCTTTGGTTCTCGTTTTTTTGTGTAAACAAGTGATAGCATACATGTATTTATTCCTTCATTACTAAAACGAATTGAATATAAATTATTATGTAAAATCAAAAGTAACATAATTATAACTAAACAAAATTTTAATGAGTAATTACGTCAGTTTCAATTAAAAATTACAATTTTGAGATAAAGTGCAAATTTGGTCATACATTAGATCAAGATAAGTAGGGAGAAAAAGAATAAGAAATATAAGACTAAAGTACACTTTGCACTCCAAACTTTACACTATTGTTGACGTTTACACCCCCAAACTAGAAAATGTGCCTGAGTACACCCTAAATTTCATTTTTCCTAAACAAAAAGTACACTTTTGTTACTTAAACGGTTAAAAGTGATCGACTAAGCTTGTAATTCTTATTACAGAGGGGTAATTTGGGTAGATTCCTTTAAACAATTAGAAACCCAACCCCAATCATTGTTCTTTGTCTTCTTCTAAATTCAATTATCTCCAGGAAAAGAATTTTTTTTTTCCAATCACCACTGTTCATTTAAAGATGTTCCATTCTCATTGGTGAGATTTCATCGAGTTTGGGCAATTTGAAGATGTTGCATTATCTATTTCTCTAGTACAATAATCTCATGGGTCATTCCTTCTGAACTATCTAGTTTGGTTAGGTTTATGCCACTAGATTTGTCTATTAATAAGCTTTCCCAACTGGGCTATGCTGAATTTCATTTCTAGGGATTTCTGAATACCTAAAATTAGCCCCATTTTGACCACTTAGATTCTGCTGAAACTCAACCCTCTAGTTTTGACCATAAACCCTACTAGGACTTTCATTAATTTCCTCTATAATTCCTATTTGGGTTTTGCAAACTTTCCCTAAAAACCCCACTAGAATTAGGTTAATTGAAACTCTTCATTAACATTATTACAATTAACAGGATTGTAAAACCCACTAGAGTCTTGTTAATATTATACAGGGTTTTCCCCATCAAATCGATTTGGGTTTTGAAAATCTGATCTTTCAATAGCAATACTTAGGTTTTCCAACAAAGCGAGATTCTTTGAATCCAAATAAGAATTTCGTGAATTACGTACCTTAGATAAAGTCTTGAGAGATTTGTGTCAATAATAGGAATAGGGCATTGCAGGGGTTAGCCGTTAGAAGTCGGGGATGATCAATCCAAGCTAAATGTAACGTTTAATCTATTTAGACAGCAGCTCGACACGACATCGTTTCAGTGAATAAATTTGTTAAAGAGTCTGTTAGCTGATTGTGACAACATGTCATATTTTAATTGGATAGGTTCATTTGGTCTGAGTTTCAAGTCAGTTAGTCCAGTAGCATAAAAGGAGTGGAATTATAGAGGAAGGCATGAAAAATATGGTCTAAATTTCTTTTCATTCATTTCTCTACAATTTGCTTTACTATTCAGTCTTTTTTTTTTCAATTTCGTGACAATTGGTATCAGAGCATCACTAGGCCATTAATGGCAGAAACCATCACCAAACCAGGCCTTCAAAAAAATGGAAAGGGTCTCAAAACTTGGGAGGGAAGGATGGATCAATTACGAGAGTCGATGGCGAGGAATTTTGAGCATATGAAAACTATAGGGAAGCAGCTAGCTCAATTCAGCCAGAAGGTGCAGACTATAGGGGATGAGGTAAGTCAGAAAATTTTACAAGCATTCGAAGTACCTCGTCGATCGGAAAGGAAGAATTCTACCACTAATAAGTTGCCAATTGGTACAACCACCAATTTTGTTCCTATCAACAATATACATGTGTACGCTACTATACCTATTTTGAACAATCAAAACTCTTACAACACTAATTCTGCACCACTTACACTTATTCCACCTACAACCTCCATCATCACAACCAATTTTCCTAACCATAATTTTCCTTCCACCCAAACAGTTAATACACAAAACCTTACTACTACACCCTACTCTCAGTTTCCAAACTACAGTGGATCATTTACATGTCCAGACCATATAGAGGGAGGATATTCCAGGCAGCACAAACAACCACCTAATTCCTTCTCAACACAGGCTCTACCAGGAGAATGTTGTTCAAACAATAAAGAAGTGCATGTTGCGAGTGAGGTGTTCGATGAAATTCCAAAAACAATGGGATACATTGTTATACTCAACCCAAAATCACCAGATAACAGTGTTGAATCTTCTGAATTGCATTATTCTCAGTTTTAACAAGAATGGGCGTCAATATAGGTTGAGCATGCTAGTGCAAACATTCATAGCACGCCTACTACCTAAAACATTAGTTTATCGTCTTCTTACACATACGCGGCTCTCCAGGTGATTCCTTGCTAAAAAGTACTACTCCTGACCCTCAACTTTTGGTTAGGGCTTCATGTCCTCAGGTTCCATCTATGGGAGGAGGAAGAGGTAGGTCTTTGGACATAGGGATTATGAATGGCTCAAACTCATTCAAGGGTGTGCTGTCTGGTATGAGTGAACATGAGGATTTAGTTGCTACTCTATCTGAAATCAGCTCAATCAGCAACTAGTGTGCCAGATGATTACAACACTTGAAGTAATAAAATTAAAGGAACAGACACTCATAATGCCATGTACCTAGCAATTTTGGATGAAAATACAAAGAAGCCCAATGCAATTTGGGTAAATAAGTATGGAGAACACGATGATTATTTGGCAAAAAATTCAGAGTTTCGTACCCCAATTGCTCATGACGAGGATACTTTGAAATATGCCAATAAAGAATCTTCGCTAATTGAAGATGGTCCTTCAACAAAGGAATGCACTAAGAACACAAAGATTCATGATATTCATCCAAACAGTGCAGAAAACAAAATAGCTCAGATTGCATTATGTTGGGATAAAGACCCACAGTGTGACAAGGCTTGCGTGGTGCTCGATAAAATGCCTAAGAGAGACATTGTGGCACAGAATGTTCTCATTGTTGGCTACACTCACGATGAGGATTGTTTATGTATTTTGATAAATCAAAATCAACCAATGTACAACGATAGCGGAGGGAAAACGAAGGATACACAAATTACGGATTTGAGCAAGGATGAAGTGGTCTTCAAGCTGAACAACTCCTCTGCTCAGGAACCTTATGGATCAATAGGTGATGAAGATGCCATAAAAAATTTCAAGAAAATTAAAATTCCAATAGATGACGATTATCACACCACCGACACAGAAATAATGGGGAGAATATACTCATTACTCGAGGCTACCAATTTGGGTGATATTTTAGTCTCTCCTTTTATTAATTGAGTGTAAAATGTTTGGAGGAATACCTGAGAAATGGAGTTTGGCTAAACTAAGGGATGTTACTTGTTTGCTTGTTCGACATGATGGATAAAATTTGGGGATGCTTGAAATTGGTGAACATGTTCATAGTTATATAAGAATATTATTGGAAGGTTCTGTATTAACGATTTTGTTCAATTTCATTGTGCGAGAGCTCAACCTAACAAGTGGGATTATTCATTTTTTCAATATCTCCATAAAGATTTCCTTTGTGACAACTTGGATTAACACAATTATTCGACACTTGAGGAAATCAAATAAGGAGTTGATAAATGAAGAAGCCTGGGTTGTGGGGTATGAAGAGTTCTTTCTCTCTTGTGGATTTGTGACAATTAAAAGGTTTGGGAAGATTAATATTTCTGGAGGGGTTACAAGTGATGGCTTTGCGCCATGAGGTATTTTTCTCCAGAAGCTTCATTCCGGGATAATCAGCATTCATGTGGGGTGTCATAATTTAGAGTTTTAGGGATATTTGAAGCCAGTAAAGATATTACATTGAACTCTTTATTTCATGTTTGCTCAAGCAATGAATTGACATGATATTATACATGTTTGGCGAGCTGGTGAATGGTTTCAAGGTACATATGTGTAGTACTGCATGTACATGACTTTTGGCTATAGTAAGAGAGATATTGTGTAGCTCTTTATGGTTTGGTTTGGATCTTCTTCCTTATTATTTGGTACAATTGCTAGATCTCTTGCAGATAAACAGGCAATTGATCGACAATGGCTTTTGCTAACTTCCCCAAGGTTATAATTCTTAGAAATGATCTTGTTACTATAACCTCGAGATTATTTAGAAATTTGCTAGTTGATACCGTTGGTCTTGAGGGCATGACACTTATTTAGAGAAAAAAGTGAAAGGTTTGTTAGACATACATAAACATGCTATGAGAATTAAAATTACATACATTGAAATAATTAAGAAAAACAGTAAACAACGCATCTTGTTTATGAATTTGAGAAGTCATAAAAAGAATAAAAAACACATGCATTGGAATAAGAAAACAGTGAATTATTTAGTTTATGAATTTTAGAAGTCATTGTAGATAAATCTGAGACAAGCAACAAGAGAGGAAAGAAAAAAACCATTGGGCCACTAACTAAGTGATTAGTAATTCAGGATCAACGAACAAGCCTCAAAAAAATTATTTTTTTTTATCTAATAATTACCTCCACTTCACTACATGTCTTTTTAGTTGATTTTTTTTTCTTTCTTTTATTTGTCATTTATAAATTTCAAAAAAGCATTAATACTACGTTTGGATTTAGGGAATAGCATAGAGGAAAAAATAAAATAAAAATAATGTATTTGATGGAATGAAAATTCATTCCACCCCTTTGTTTTTTTATTTCATATAGAAAATGTGGAATAAAATCCATTAGAATGGAATAGATATATGTTATAATTATTATATGGCAACATTCACCACCACCAACAACCAAAATTACACTTAAAATACCTTAAAATGCGTAGTTTCAAATATTATCTTTTATGCATAAAGGCTAATTTATTTCTCCCTCATCTTTCTAATAAATTTTAGAAAACTAATACTTAAATTTTATGCTCAATTTGGTCATTCAGACAAGATATTAATTACATTTATTAATTTATGTACATAACCTTAAAAAGGCAAATAAAATAAAATCGAGATAATGTCTTTGTATTAATTGATATTGTACCCTTCAGATTATTAAACACAATAAAATTAAATATAAAGGTAAAATTAGTATTTTAAATCTAAAACTTCAGTTTCCTTTCTTCCTTTTTTATAAACTCAATAATATTATATAAATTTTCTATGATTTTCTTCTCCGTTAAAAACTCGGCAATATATATTTTGATTTTAAACATCACCAAATCATCACCGAATTTCCCTGAATTTGTTGATTATTTATCTTCTTGTCACATAACTGGTCTTTTGCCGATGGGTCTTCATTGCAGACTTCGTTTTGATTGACATGTGGCTCTAACATGACCATTATATACAGCTTGATTGTATAAAATATAATAAATATAATTAAACATCAAAATACGGTATTTAACTATATTACTTATGCCATTTGACTAAATTTTAGTCAAATAGTATTAAAAATTAAAATATGGTATCCGTCCATCATTATATAAATCATTATCCTTTCTAAATTAAACCGCAATACATCAGACAACTTGAAAGATAATACAAATGCTATATACGAAGAGTATATAAAATTTAAGATTTCCTATATATATATATATATATAGAGAGAGAGAGAGAGAGAGAGAGAGAGAGAGAGAGAGAGAGAGATGAAAGAAACTTATTAGAGGAAAATTAAAAGAGAAAATACAAACCTAGGGGAACAAGTGGTCCGCAAAAAGTAAAAAAGAAAAAGAACGAAATACTCAAAATAGAACAATTCTATAATCTCTACAGAAAATCCTCAAAAGGCAACCATAGCAGCAGAGGCCTAAGCAAAGAATTAGATTCTATCTGGCAAAACCAAATGAAAGATAAATAGCCATCACTAAGAAGCCTAGCATCACACACAGACAGACAAAGAGAATTGATACTCTTATATTAAAGCCAGATAACAAATAAATGTCATGAACCTTTACCTTCCAACTAATAGAACTCGAAAGAAAAAAGTCTAGAGTCCTATGAATTCCTACTAGTGCATAAGTAGCACAAAATACAATGGAATTGAAATGAAACATGCAAAAACACCACAGGCAGAGTCCATTTCCTAACACTTGCACCAATTGCTTCTGAAGCTCATAACTATGATTTCACATACTGATACTGAGAAATTTCTCAATACTACTACTTAAGATTTGAAATCATAATGAAAAAACCAGCTCACTATACCAAAAGGAAAAAAAAGTTGAGTTGCAAAGTCCTCAATGTAGGACTGATCTCCACTCCGTATTAGTATCAGTATCAGTTTTTTGTGTTTTTTTTCTATAATCCTTCCTACAAAGTATGATGAGTAAACATTTTTAATTCTCTATTCTTCTTTCAGTAAGATCTATATGAATATAAACTAAATGGATTGATGACCAGGGCACTAATTCATGTTTGATTTCGTATACGACATCAAATATGTATGGCTTGGTAATGAATGAGCGAAAGACAGACCATGAGACAAGTGATTGATTATAACAGCAACAGCAACTGCATTACTTCACGCCAAACAACACCCCGAAAGTGCTTTCCACCTGCCAAAATAAATAACTAAATTTACAAAACAGAAAACATTTGATAGCAGCTCTATAAAATTAAGACGAGAAAGATTCTTTTTGTCAAGATTCAAGAAGTAAAGCAATTGAGAGCCCTAAAAAAGCAAGGTTCTAAAAGGCGCTAGGCGGGAGACGGGCGGCCGGGGGGGGCCTAGCGCCTAGGGGGCCTAGGTGGGGCCTAGGCGAGATTTTTTATTTTAAGTCAATTTTAATATTTTATCTTACATTTATCCAAACAAAACAATAATATAAAGGAAAACAATCTATAATAAAGATAATAAAGGCATTTGTTTAAAGTTCAAACACATATCCATATTGATAATGTCAAAATTCAAACAGAAACATGCAATTGTTTAAAGTTCAAACACAAATAAATAATAAAAAATACTAACTAATAGTCCTAAATTGCAGCCCTAAATTTTTCGCTTAGACCCCACCTAATTTCTCCGTCTTGCCCGCTCAGTCCCATATAATTTCCTTGAGGGATTTTTTTTTCCTCCTTGGGCATAGATTAGGCGCCAGGGGAGGGCCTAGCGCCTAGGCGGGGACTAATCGGACCTAGGCGGGGATTTATAGAACAGTGTAAAAAAGAGCTGCGGAATATGCACAAAGGGAATATAAACATAATGTAGGTGAGCCATTTAAGGTTTCAATTATAAGCAGGTATTGACGAAGGCCACTGATTGTCAAAGTTGACTTAGAAGACATGACCATATCAGCCTTTGAACTGAAACAAACAGCCGTGTCTTGTATTAAAGGGTAGTATTAGTCCATTTACTGGTTATATCAACTGAAAAATCATGTGCTTAACAAAACTAAACCAGTACTTTTAAAACCAGATTGCATGTTTGATAGTAGTTAACCTCATGCTTATGCTTCAATAACAATTTCTCCCCTTAGCTCTATAAAGTTATATTGACAAATTACTTAAGATCAATGTAAAATTCTCCACTTAAGTGCATTCCTTGATTTGTATGTAAACAGTCAGTTGCACATTCAGTCCCACGTCTTATGTACTAGCAGAGTTATTTCTCGACTATTTTCAGACAAATCTTATCCTAACGATTCTTATGCAGAGAGTGTAAATTATTCTTCCATGAATCTGTTAGGCTTCCAACATGTTTCACGTGGACTGGTTTAGACATCATTCACGGTGCCTCCCCAGCTTGGGAAGCAAAATAAGGGACTCGTTTACACAATCAACAACTTGCGATATATTAATATAATAACTAATTGATATATATTTCTCTTTTCATCAATTCATCACAATGTTTTAGGGATACAAATCATACAATGTTTCAACTTTATCTTTCCCTCCTCAGACAAACCACAAAAATCAAATACCAAGGACCCAAATAAACAGCTGAAGATGGTACAAATTAATCATTTATGCTAACAAACTGGAATGCATCAAAGGAACTTGCAAATGGCAATTTTACAGGGAAATAGTAATCTCTCTAGATTTCAGAATCTGGACTAGTTTATATCAGAGACAGTTCAATGACTGAAGAGAAGGATCACATTGGCTCTTACATATCAGATACTCAATAAACCAAAACAAATTAAAATAAAAATGGAACATCAAGCTTCCCAGTTAATACCAAGATAAAAAAAAAGTGCATATTCGTCAATTAATATTTAGTATTATAGGGAATACTAAACTTATCAAAGTCCTCTTCTGTGGCAGTCATCTGCTTTAAGATATCAGTTATCTCTTTAGCAGGATCAAGTCTAGTAGGTCCAACAAAATTACCTAACTAGTCTACAAACCAACCATAACTTCAGTTCAAAGCCATAACATGATAATTTCAAGACCCATGCATTAAAATTATCTCAATAGACCAAAACAAATTAAAATAAAAACAGAACATCTAGCTTCCCAGTTAATACCAAGATAATAAAAAAAAGGTGCATATTCGCCAATTAACATTTAGTATTACATGGAATACTAAACTTATCAAAGTCCTCTTCTGTGGCAGTTATCTGCTTTAGGATATCAGTTATCTATGTAGCAGTGGCAGGATCAAGTCTAGTAGGTCCAACAAAATTACCTGGACTAGTTTACAAACAAACCATATCTTCAGTTCAAAGATGTTCCTCTAGACACAACATGATAATTTCAAGACCCATGCATGCTAACCAACCTACCATCATTTAAGCTCTCCTTATCATTCAGTAAGATTTCCAATAAATATTTAAGTCTAAAGGAACACTCGAAATTAAAGATTGAATCAAAAGGACTTCAAAGTGCAGAATAGTAATAAACAGCTCCAGTTGACTGGATTGACATTGCGAGTCGTTGCATACTCAAAATCTGAGATATGAAACAAACAAAAGTGACAGGACAACTGTGGCTCCTATTAAAACATCAAATGCAGAGTAGGAAAAAAAATATTTTGCGAAATATTCTCATTATTCTTAACTGGATCGACAAAGACTCTGATCTAATATAGCTGCTTCTCTTTCCTGCCTATAAAAAACCATTAACTGTTTCACATTATGATTAAGATATCTGACTGCACATCATTTGTTAATAAAGCTATTCAGGGTACCTGACATTTATAGTCTTCTCTATGAACAAATGAAGGCTTTGCTTGCTCATTTATTCAGTTATCCAAAAACTAGAAAATATCATTAAAAAAATAATGATTTGCTGCCCGTCAATCTTTGGAATCATAAGATCCTGACTAAAATGATAGTGACGCGTATTTTGGCTTTCCACAGATAGCTAACACTGTTTAGACAACATCCATGATTCTGCCTACACATTGCATAGGAAAGCCAGAGTTATAAAGTAAAACCGCTTCTCGTAAAGGTCCTTTCATCTTAAATGGGACCACCGCCATGAATGCCCAAATTAACAAATCACCTACACTCAAAATTTATTCACCCAAAAACATGTGAATATACTGACCAGATCCTACAAAAAAGTCCATCCTATGTGCCTAGAGCTTACTAACCCAAAAAGTCCATTAAAAAAATTAAAAAAAAAACATGGATCCTGAATGCATATTATTCTGTCATAAAAATAATAAACACATTATACAAAAGAAATTGATCACTTATAAGGTGCTAGCCAACTAAAATGCACCGTTAGTGTTTCAAAAGTTCCAACCCCTTTCATAAATATATCCTAAGAAATCTAAAACTTAAAATCCAAATCAAAAGAATTGCTAGTCACAGGAATAGTAATTGCAGTGGATTTCACCAATCAAAAGAATAAACATGTTATCCACATCGTACCTCAAAAGAAAGTTCCTCCATGCTGCAGGAAGGTAAGCTAGATGTCTCCACAGAAGAGAATAAATGCTAGCACTGGGAACAAAATGGTGTATAACCCCAATGACGCACAAATGACTTTTACCGGATTCTGTTGTTTATTATACTGAACTGTGGTGTCATTGGGCTCCTGTCCCAGATTAGTGAGTTTGGTATTGTCCACGTCACCAATTTGTACTTCCACCATCCCCGTCTCCATCTCCTCACCATTAGAGTTCTGATTCTGAAGTTCCTGCTTCAGGTCTTCCAAGGTTGTAAGCAATTCTGTTGCAGTTGATTTCAAAACATTTCTCTGATCGCCTAATTTCTCTATCTCAGTTCTCAAATGCTTAATTTTATTCCACGCGATTGTGACGGGAAACCCTAATACAGTCATAAAAATTGCAGTGATTCCAACTACAATCCAAGCTGTAAAACACGGCCAATTCCCCTTACTAGTAAATAGCACCGCTAGTGAGTTATAGAGAACTACAAAAAATCCAAGGTTGAGAAGAAGATGTCTCACAATTTCCTCTGCAGTTTGCAATAATTTTGTTTCAGAAGCTTCCAAATTCAACACAGCATTCTCCAAATCAGCCTTGGAGGTCTTCCATTTCACAATCCTTGTTTCTAGAGTCTCTACTGCCATTCTACGTTTTTGATTGATTCTAGGGTTTAAGATTTTGTGGTATCCTACTGGTTTTGAGGAGAAACAAGAAAGGAGAGAAAGTGAGAGTTCAGAAAGGGAAATTCAATCCACTGACGCTTTAGGGTTTCACATTTGCATAGAAATTTCCATAAGAAAGAACGAACAGGGAAGAATGGTTAGTTTAGAGAGAAATCAAATTTTCAGTTTCAACAGATTATCCCGCCCAAATCGGCAAATCCCAAATCAAGATTCTGCAATTCCAGTCACCTAGTATAACCTGATCAGCCACAATCCCTTCATTTCTCATTGTTATCAAAAATTCTCATGGAGTTCCAGCATTTGTGTCAATATGAAGAAAAGCTTATCATGGGAAATTCACTTGCATCACAGACTTCATTATCTCCCCTGGCATGGTAATCAGACTGCATCTAATCAGAACTCATTTAGTCAGACTCATACACAGACTCATGCATATCATAACAAAATTAGATTTGGAAGAACTTAATGGTTTTCCTAATAGTAATATTAGCTTTAAACCATTAGCACATTTTAGTCTTACCAAATAACAGAAATGTCATTTAGATAATTTTTGGATTGCATAAATGAGCCCACATCTAGACTCATGTTTGAACTTCAAAATTCACTGATTATCCCACAGGACTCTCCATTACATCTCTGGAATCAAGGTGGGACCTTAATTTTCTAAATATATCAGAAAACTCTAAACCAGACACCTTCATTGTGGTGAGAGCATGGTACATTAAACTATCAAACTTTGAAGACCCCACAATTTATTTTTAATACTCCCTATGTCCACAAAATGAGTCTCATTTGTAAAAAAAAATGTTCTGATAAAATAGTCACATTTCAATTGATGAGATGAGAGTCATGAGAGTATAAATTGACACAATTAAAAAGGGATGCACGCGCCAAGAAACAAAATCAAATACAAAAACAAACACACAATGCGAGCATCAATATATATCTAAACATCAAAATTAACAAAGATTGTTCTGTTCAACTCCATAAACAGAAGGTCAGGAATTAGAAATGGTAAAACATCAAGTACCATAAAATAAAATTAAAAAATCCAGCATGCATATTCATAAATAAATAAATAAAAACTCAACATTTACACGCATATATATAATTGGGATAAATAAATAAATATTATCGCAGGGAACAGACTTGTGTTTTATATTCCGCTCCTAAGCTGCGTAAATAGAACAAAACATTTTTCAAGCAATTAAAAAAGGGTCAGAAAAAGCATCAACAAAATACAAGCATGCATCAATAGCTGATGATCATGTTAAAACTAAAAAAGATAGACATCAGTAATTCACAAATTTTGCTGTTCAAACTGATCTCGTACCTAAATTCACCGGAAGAGCTACGAATCATATCAAAATCAGATATAATTGATATGATCGAAGTAATGGTAAAATTCTTATAGGGCTTCAAGAGATCGAAATAGTTATTAGTTGATTATTGAAACTAAAGAGTGAATTTTGAAAGATCGAAGAGAGATACTGGAGAAGAATGGTTAGAGGATGAGTGAGAAGAAACAGCGTAGGTAGCAGGCAGAGAGGAGAACAAAACCGCGGGGGAGAGAATTTAGTTAAGAGAGAAATCAAATTTTCAGTTTCAACAGATTATCCCGCCCAAATCCTAATTACATCAACACCAATCTACTCCCTACTCTACTAACAGCTGGCATTAACTTGAAGGTTTCTTTTTTGGGAGGTTAAATCTGGCGTTTTGTTCACAAATCTCTTTAGCTTGCTCAATAAATTTCGTGTTTACTCTTTTAAGTATACTAGTATTTGTTTTGTAATTAAAATAAATTAATAAATTTTAAATAAAAATTATGAAATGTGCATTGTGTACAATTAAAATAAATAAATAATTTTTAAATAAAAAGTATAAAATATGAGTGAGAAAACCTAAGAGAAATTATAGAATAAAAGGTGTGAAAAAAGGAAATGTTAAACTTAGATGTGATATAATTTTAAAAAATACAGTTAATTTCACTGCTCTCCCTATATAAAATAGATCTAATGACCATATGACTTTATAATTGTGAGAGCATTTTGAAACTGCGGTTCTTTCCTCACCCTGTAATGACCGAGAAAATTACGAACCCAAATTTTTTTTTTTTATTAATTATATCCATAAGAAAATATGAGGTATGAAGTATGTGTATATGTGATAACTGGTATGATGAGATGCATTAAATTAGTTAATTAAATTAATTAACTAAAGAAGGAAAAAAATTTCAAGAAAAGCTTATGTGATAAAATCACAAATCTTGAATGTTGGCCTTGTATGACAATTAAGAAGATTTTTATTAAGTAAGTTAATTACATGTATGGACAATGAGAAATAAGAAGTAAGTGAATTACTTAAGATAACCCAATGTGGAAATAATTGGTTGTGTATGGTTAACTATTTTATAAACCCAATTTGATGATAAGGGATAGTGAATTAATTTATTTAATCAAGTCAAATTACTTGTATTATTAAGTGTTAGGGTTTTATTAAAACAAATCCAAGGATTTGTAAGTGCTAGTGTTATGTAAGCTAATTTAATTGAGGAGTCCAATGGACTTATAATTAGCAAATCTAATTGGATTATATTTTAAATCCAAATGAGTTGTTAAACTAGGTCAATTAAGTTTACCTAGTAGCTTATGTAATTAATTTAATTACTAGTCCATGTAATTTATTAAATAAGCCCAATGCTTATTTTAATTAAAGGTAGCATAGTTATGTAAATGCTAGCCCAATGTGTGTTATAAATTGAGCCCAAACAATTTAATTGAATGAGCCCAATAGAAATTAATTCTAAGATCCAAAGTGGAGCCCAATAAGTTTGTATAGGTGAATATGTATACATATATTGGTGTATATATATATGGATACTTATATAATTATATAGGACTTAAGAATAAAGTCAAATTGAAGAAATAAATGGTCAATCTCAAATTTTGGGGCCCACATGGATATAAAGCTAGCTTGTTGGTTGATTTTGGAGTGCAAGTGGGTGCAAGTAACCTCCAACCACCCTAGTCAATCAATGGGTCAATCAAAAAGTCCATCAAGTGGTCATTCCATGCATAGTAAGCATCTATTAGCCTCTAATTTAACCAATGCTAGTTGATTAGTAGGAGTTAATGATGATTAAGAAAGTACTATAAATATAGTGGTGCACCAATGCTTTATGTTGGTTGCTCATTTGTTAGCATTTTCTAGAGAGAAAATTGAGAGCTTTGTGAGAAAAGTAAGTAAACTCTTGTGAGTCGGAATTTCACCAAGGAAATTGCTAGAGATTTATCAAGGAGGAGTCACCAACAAAGTCTCTAGCCAAGAGAAGAAGAGCATAAGGTTCAAAAGTGATCTATCTCTTCTTTATTTCATTTTTGTAGACTATATATGTTTAATATGGTCAATATATATTTTTAACCGATCAAAAGTGGTTTTGATGGTCTAGAAGTCTTAAGCTATGATAAATGGGTAGATACATGGTTTGATATGCTTAAATCATGATTTGGTATGTGAGAAATGTATAAAAGTTGTAGAAATGTTCATAACACATTTTACCGGTAAAACCCTAACGATACATGTTGTATTTAAGGTTGTAGTTTGAAATATACAAGTTGGAAAATTAATTTCTATGGCTAGAAAGTTAGATCTATGAGTTTTAAAGAAAAGTCCAACTTGAAGTTTTCAAAAATATTGAATAACGAAGAAGTTATAGCTTTTACCGAAAAGGATGTCGTTTTTAGACCCTAGATGGTTCGATTCGTAATTTTCGTGTAAAACGTTTTCAAAAAGACGATCGAATCATGGAATATTGTAAAACAAGAAGTTAGGAACACATCAACACTGATTTGGTGTCATTTGGATGTGTAGAATTCATTTAATCAAGGTTTGATCAAAGGGTATCAAAACTGTCTCAAAAATCAAAAATGGCAAAACATTCTGCCACACTGCGCCGGGGCGCAGTGTGTAGTATAACACACTGCGTCGGGGCGCAGTGTACTGTTTCCGAAAAAATGGTTTTTCCGAACCGGGTCGGGTTCGAGTCAGAAAAATGAAATATGTTCCAAAATTTATTTTATTATTTTTGGACCTAATAAATGTATTTTTAAAATTGTGGAAGGTTGATTTAATAAGAAAAAGGTAATAAATATTATTAATGGATTAATATTATATGTAATTAAGTAAAATATTATTAAATAGTTAATAATATTAGATAATGAATAAAATATTATTAAATGGTTAATAATATTAGTAAGTTAATAAAATATTATTAAATGATTAATAATATTAATAATTGATTAAAATATTATTAAATGGGTAATAATATTAGATAATGAATAAAATATAATTAAATGATTAATAATATTAGTAAGTTAATAAAATATTATTAAATGATTAATAATATTAATAAATGATTAAAATATTATTAAATGGTTAATAATATTAGTAAGTTAATAAACTATTATTAAATGATTAATAATATTAATAAATGATTAAAATATTATTAAATGGTTAATAATATTAGATAATGAATAAAATATTATTAAATGATTAATAATATTAATAAAGGATTAAAATATTATTAAATGGTTAATAATATTAGGATATGAATAAAATATTATTAAATAGTTAATAATATTAGATTATGAGTAAAATATTATTAAATGGTTAATAATATTAATGAATGATTAAAATATTATTAAATGATTAATAATATTAGTAAGTTAGTAGAATATTATTAAATGGTTAATAATATTATTAAAGGATTAAAATATTATTAAATGGTTAATAATATTAGTATGAGAATAGAATATTATTAAATGGTTAATAATATTAATGAGAAAAGAAAATAGTATTAAATGATATTATTTTAGGTGTAAAATATTATTAAAGGGATAATAATATTTATAAGTTATTGAAAATATTATTTGATGAATAATATTATTTGAGGGGTAAGACATTATTAATAATGTTAATATATGATGTAAAATATTATTAAATGATTAATAATATTATTAAAGGATTAATAATATTAGTAAGATGAAAAAATATTATTAAATAGTTAATAATATTTATAAATGATTAAGATATTATTTGATAAATAATATCCTTGGGAATAGTGTAAAACATTATTTAATTGTTAATAATGTTAATAAGTGTCGAGATAATAAAGAGATTTAGATGATTATGAGATGGTTAATAATATTGAGGAACTAGATGATTTATTATTGAGATAATAAATAGTTAAAATATTATTATACGATTAATGATATTATATGTGGTAATTATATATTATCAAAGGAGATAATATTATAAAGCAATGAAGTGATGGTTATGTAAGTTGAAATATTATCAAGGGATTGATAGTATTATTAAGAGTTTTAAGGTTATGGTTAAGTGATAGATGATTTAAGACATATATGTTAAGGTTATTAATGTGAAATAAACTATACGTGTTATGCTAATTGGAGGATCAATGTTATTGAATATTAGGTCACCCAAAGGAAGTATTTTTAAGATTGAATAGCAGTAGACAGCGGAACAGGCAAGTTTCTCTGAACCTTAACTTGTATTTATTTGGCAAGTTATTTATGTAGAAATTGGAATTTATTTCTAATGCATGATGAAATAATTATTAAGAATTATTTCATATCTATATTGTTATTGACAATCGCACTTAGGTGCATTTGCATGACTGTTCACGTTATGAACTGTTTAAAGAGAAATATCTATGCTATTTGTTTCAGCTAGATATTGCATGTGATATTATGACTGTTCTTGTTATGAATTGTTCTAAGTGAGGGTTCTATGCCAATTGTTTCGGCTAGACCATATACGTTTTAAATTCATTAATCTGAATATTATTGAAGTTAGTCCAAACCATATTGTTGTGGTGCGGAATCTGATGGGATAAGCTGAAATGAACAGAGCAAAGTAAACAGATAAGCTTACGGTCGGATGGAACATTCCCGATCAAAACGAACTAGATGGTTATATTGTGCACTCTATAAACGTACGATAGGCTGATCACCTAGAGTACCCATCACCGGATATGTCAATCGAAATGATTGTTAATATTCAAAACGAACTGACAGACTTCTGTCTACAGGGTATTGTAAATACTCAAAACGTGTGTTCATGGTCTTGTGACCCTTTCAGCATGATGAAGCAGTATGTTATGTCAATTGAATTATATTATTCAAAGTTGCATGTCTTCACAATTATTGTATATTGTTGAAGTTTCCAGAGCTAAATCTTTTTCATTCATGATATACCTATTATTGTTTATTAAAACTTACTGAGCAAAGTAGTTGCTCACCCTTGCTATATCATGAACTATTTTCAGTTAAGCCGAGTTATCTACGGAGTATCACGGCAAATGATAGATGAACGAGTAGACGTAGTTAGTCCGTACTTTTTGTGTAAACCTTTTGTATTATAAGGTAATGATAATGTATTAAGGTTAGTGGAACCTGAGATTGAAGGTACGTTTTATAATGAAATGATGTATGATTTCCGCAAGTTATTGAAATTATATTTTATGAATGTTTGACAAATGTTGAATAGTGAGCACCGAACCCGAGGTTCAAGGGACCCGGATTTGGGGGCGTCACACACCCGATCCATCCGTCCGGTGCAATTTTGCTACACAATTTTTAAAATTAACAATCGTACATTTATAGTTATAGTTGTGATCTAAATATATATTTGTTGTATGTATAATTATATATACTATGTATGTATGTGTGTGTATTTTTTATTTTTTTTACATATATATTGTTAAAACAACATCGCATCGGTAAAAAACCGAACCGGTATCAATAATAAAAAATAAATAAAATTAAAAACCGATATCGATAATGAATTATTGATTTCGGTACTGGTTAAGTACAAAATTTGTACTGAATTTTCGGTTCGATTTTTCAATTCATACCGAATTATAATATATAATTATAAATAATAATTAAATAAAACAAAAATTATGTATTTACAATTTTTTTATATAAAAAAAATTGTTTATTATATAATTAATTATTTATGTTATTATATATTTACAATTTTTTTATAAAAAACTTATTTATTATATATTTAATTGTTTTTATTATTATATTATTATTAATTTTGATTTTTTCGGTATTTCGGTTTTTACCGAATTCCAATACATTATTGTACCAAAAATTGTAAAAATATCGAAAAATCGGTATTGAAAAAAATCAGTACCAATCGGTTTGATAAAAAATCGAAAAAACCGAATAATTTGAACACCCCTAGTATATATTGTTTCTAGTTACTTGACACACAATTGTGTATGCAGATTAAAAAAATATTAAGTTTAGTGGGTAATGAATGAGAGAAATTAGGAGGTGATATATAATGGATAGAAGTAAAGAAATAAAAAATATTATTATAAAAAATATAAAAATATATATTAGAAATCAAAGAGTCTAAAACTAATCGCTCATCTTGCTCTCCTATAAAATTGATATTTCAAAATGAAAAATTGTATACTATTGGTGGTGGTGCTATTCCAACACTTAATAATCAATGAATTTATTATATTACACTGTTTGATCCATCTTCTAAGTAGGATTTTTGCTTCATTGTTTTTAGTCTGTAATTAACTAACTTAAATGTTGCTAGATGCAAAAATTTATGTCAAAGACAACTATATAATTTGTATTTTGAGTTTACTATTTTGCTTAAAAGTAGTACTCTCTCTATCCCACAAAAATTGGTTTAATTTGATTTTTTGATTAAATTGATCAATTTTAAAGTTAATAATTAATCAAATTTATTTATATTTTTAAACTTTCAAAAATTAGAAGTTATAGTAAATTAAACCTACTTTTTATACTTAATAATCTTTTAACCTATATTTAAATGAAAATTTGATAAATTTTGATTTTAAAATTGGTCAATTTGACTTTAAAATATAAATTAAGTCAGTTATTATGAGACGAGAGGAGCATTAATTATTATTTGCAATATATGTAATAATTATTATTTTTTATCTATTTAAGTGTGGCTTTAAAATTGCAACCGCAGCTCAATCACACCACAACTACAAGAAACCTCATTGACACAGTTGCTAAAAATTAAAAACTGCATACTACAGTTGCGGTTGGGGGTGTGATTAAAATCCCACCAAATCGTACGTTGCTCTACCCTAGTAATTGTAACGATAAATTTAAGATAAGAATAAATTACACAAAGATAACACGTTTACATTATACAATAACAATGTGTCATATATATATATATATAAAACAGTTTTATCATCATAAATAATAATAACACAATCTCTTATTATAATTCAAATCCCTTAATTTTCCCCCTAAATTTAACTACATGCCATGTTGTTATAAGATGATGTAACTCTAATTTTATAAGTCATTCTTATATAATTTATTCTCATTTAATAATATTATATTATTTTATACTACTAATAAAAATGTGCATTTTTTAACAGCTTAATAAAACCTGTGTATATTTCAATTATAATATGATTGTTATTCCCAAAGGTACTGAAATATATCTAGAAGGGGGTTGAATAATTCTTTTTAAATCTATTACCAAAATTTTAATAAAATTAAGTAATATTGATTTATGCATAGTGGAATTATTTATAAAAATCCCTTCAAATATTATGGAAAGATTTACAGTTCGGAATTTAGTCGAACTTGCATAAACAAGTCATAGCGTAAAAACGTAGAATAATATATAGCAAAGTGTAGAATGCATAAGTGCAAAAGTATAAAGAACATAGAGATTTTAAAAAGTTTGGAACACAAAAATCTCTTAATCCTCTCTTTTACTTCGAGAGTATGAATTATCTACTAAGGATAAGTTGGTTACACAAACTAAGGTTCACTTAGAACTAGTACAACAATAGATTCACTTAAAATCTTCTAAGTTACTAAGATTTGATACAAAAGATTACTAAGATCTTGTCACAATCACAAAGAATATTATTGATTTGAGGTGTTACTAATTTACTTTAAGTCCTTCAGAAGTATTAATTGCTTGTTGAAAATCTTTGTATCGTAGAGTGAAGTACTTTGAACACTTAAGATTTAAACGATGACTACTTAAGGATCAATCCTCTTTAAGTATTGTAGTAGTAATCTTTTTATAGTCTCTCACTGGGAATTGTCCGTTAAATTGTTATCATTACTCTAAATAGCCTAGGACACTTGTCGATGCTTAATTCCTTTGACTTCAAGACCTTGTCTGGTGGACCACAAGCTATCGCTTTCGACGATATTAAGTTGTGTACTATGCAAATGCGTATTCTTATTCTTGCAAAGATAACTATTATAAAAGTTGTGTTGTGTCTTCATCCTTATCGTTTTCTCATTTGAAATATCATCTTTGAAATGTGTAAGTTTAAGGTTATATGACCCTTGTCATAAACATGTCACCTGTGACGCCCCCAAATTCGGGTATAAACAACCCTTATTTGAGTCGCCAAATACTACAACAAAAGCATCTTATAACCGTACAAATACAATAAAACACACTAAATTTTAATACAATTCTTGTCATATATAGTATGACATTATTCACACCCAAATTAAGTCCTCAAATACAATTATTGCCACACTATATAACAATATTATGAAGACTTCTATAATAACTCTCCCTCGGACCTTCACTCCATTCCCCGACTAGTCCCCCGCTACATGTTCTTTCCCCTTACCTGAGAAGAAAAATAGAATACAAAGGGTGAGCTCAAATAGTTTAGTAAAGAATATCATGACTAAGATAATAATTAATAAATTATACTTAGCCTTTAACAGTAATAAAACTGATACATCAACAATTGAGTTCTTAATTGAATATAATAATCAACTAATTATAGATCAATATCTGCAGCGGAATAATCATCCGGATAATAAAATAGATCATGAATTCACCATCGATCTTTTATCAACTGTCACATATAGTCATGAGTATATCAGTCTACAACCTTTGGTCATAATAATGCCAATTAACTGTCTAAGGCTTCTCTTTGCACCATTGACCTAAGAGAACCTTCATTACGTGTCTTTGTCAATTTCCGACCAAAGATAAATAATAATATCGTCCCGTGTCTTTGTCAATTTTTGACCAAAGACACATAACAATATCGTCCCGTGTCTTTGTCAATTTCCAACCAAAGACACATAATAATAATCTCGTCTTTTGCCCCCAAGCTAAATAATATTTACAATAACTTATATCAATCTTGCAACTTGATTTTAATAAATAACAATGGTATGACAAATGAAGGAAGAATTAGAAGATAAAATAATGAATATGAGTTTTGAAATTTACTTTGTTTAGAATCAATTAATATCCAAATTGTCAACATGATATCCGCTTTACGGAATCAAATTCAAGAATGATATGTAATTCAAAATTAACGGTTGAAATAGAAAGGTTAACGTCAATAGAAAGTTTAATTGAATTGATATTAGATGAAGCACAAACTATTAAGGAAAAGTTTAATCAATACTTATTATGGTAAGTTCAGATTTAGAAATTTTAAAAGAAAATGATATTATAAACAAATATGAGATAAAATGACAGGCGGTAATCTATGTAGACAGATTTTTTCCACAAAAGATAAATAAGAAATGAATACTATGAGTTATTCACCAAACCGTTGGTAATCCGCCCAGTAAGGTTATTCTCACAACTTAATAAGAATTGAATATGAAGAGTTACTCACCAGACCGTCGGTAATCTGCGCAGTAAGATTATTCTCACAATTTAATAAGAATTGAATATGAAGAATTACTCACCAGACCGTCGGTAATCCGCGCAGTAAGGTTATTCTCACAATTTAATAAGAATTGAATACGAAGAGTTATTCACCAAACCGCCGGTAATCCACGCAGTAAGGTTATTCCCACAATTTAATAAGAATGGACTAAATGACACATCTTGTGAGTAGGGAAGAAAAGATGAGAATCAATAATAATTATCCCTTACCTTTACTCGTGGAAAGAAACTGATTTCTAAGGAGCTTACTAACTCAGCACACTTAGAGAGAACTTAAGAAATTTATAGAGAGAAAGTATATGAAAGGAAGTTATGAAAAATTCTTTAAGTTTAAGACTTCTATTTATAGTCAAAATCTAAGATTTCTCAATTTAATTCAAACCGTTTATTTCATCATATTTAATCCACACCATTCATTTAAAATAATCAACTTTATATATAAAATAAAAACTTTAAATATAAAAAATTTAACTTTATATAATTTACTTAAGGTAATATATAATTTAAAACAATTATCTTTACATAAATTATATAAAGGAATAACTTTATATAATTTACTTAAAGTAAATAACTTTTATAAAGAAATAAATAAATCATTTATCAAAAGATAAATCATTATTTAATCAAAAGATAATTATTCTTTATTCAAAAGATAAATCATTATCATTATTTAATTCAAAAGATAAATCATTTATCAAAAGATAAATCATTATCATTATAATATTATCTAATAAAACAAACAACTTTATGAATTTATTATAATAATGGAATTACCAATAATACTACCACATTAATCATTCAAATTAATGCAACAACTAGTGTGCCAGTTATCAGATGAATAATATGAATTATTGTGTTACTGAGACAATTATTACTTCAATAATGTAACATATCGTGTAATAACAATAATGCAAAATACTGTGCAATAACTACTTTATCAATTCAATAATATAAAACCGTGTGCCATTGTGTCATACTGTGTGCTATCGTGCAATACCGTATAATATTATGCAATACCGTATAATACTATTTTTTTACCACTGATATTTTATCAGTTGAAAGTGATAGTACCGTTGAATAAATTTTTTTATCAAAAAGTTTACTGTTGTCGCTTTCTGTATCCGACAAACATTTCATTTGTATGGGCCCACAAATGATTGGTTATATCGGCACCGTCTTATGGATCAAATATAATATTCCCTAACAGAACGAATATTCCCTGACAGGAGAAATATTATCGGATAAAACAGTATTTGCATAAAACATCCTTAAGTTTAAATTTTATTAATTTAACACCTTACTGTTGAAAATAATAATAGGGTCTTACAACCTTCCCTCCTTATAAAATTTCGTTCCCGAAATTGACGTACCTGGCGTTTAGAAGAGGTAAGGATATTTAGACTTCATTTCAGATTCTAGTTCCCAGGTCATTTCTTCTATATTTTGGTTTCTCCATAACACCTTGTCTTGAGGTATAACCTTTGAGCGTATAATCTGCTCCTTCCTATCTAAAATCTTGATAGGTACTTCCTCACACGTTAAATCTTCAGCTATAATGTCTGACTCCAATTCAATGACGTGGTTTAAATCCTTCATATATTTACGTAACATAGATATGTGAAAAACGTTATGAATGCGAGACATACTTGGGGGTAAGGCTAGTCTGTAGGCTACAGTTCCTACTCGGTCGAGGATTTCAAAAGGACCAACAAATTGAGGGTTGAACTTTCCCCTTTTCTCAAATCTTGTAACTCCTTTCCATGGGAAAACACATATGAATACATTATCACTGACATTGAACATCTCATCTCTTCGATGAATATCAGCATAACTCTTTTGTCGCTCTTGTGCTGCTCGTATTCGTTGTCGGATAATCTAGATCTTTTCGGTGGTCATACGCACTAACTCGGGTCCTAACAATTTGGCTTCTCCTACCTCATTACAACATACTGAAGAGAGACACTTTCTTCCATACAAGGCCTCGAATGGAGCCATGCCTATGCTGGCTTGATAACTGTTGTTGTAGGAGAATTTAACCAATGGTAAATACTTGTCCCAACTTCCGTTGAAGTCTAGTACGCAAAGTCTCAATAGATCTTCAAGAGTTTGGATTGTCCTTTCTGATTGCCCGTCTGTTTGAGGATGGTATGCAGAACTGAATCGTAGATCAGTACCCATAGCTTTCTGTAAGCTTATCCAAAATCATGAAGTGAATCTAGGATCTCAATCAGAAACTATGGACACTGGCATGCCATGCAATCGTACAATCTCATTTACGTACATACTAGCAAGACTTTCAAGTGAATAATTTTCTCGTATAGGCAAGAAATGTGCAGACTTGGTCAATCTATTGACAATGACCCAAATTGCATCTAAACCTTGAGAAACTTTGGGAAAACCTGTCACAAAATCCATACTAATGTGTTCCCACTTTCATTCAGGAACATCAAGTGGTTGTAATGAACCCTTCGGTACTTGATGCTCCGCCTTGACACGTTGACAAGTTAAGCACCTGGAGATAAATTCTGCGATCTCTCTCTTCATATTGCTCCACCAAAATGTATGTCGAAGATCACGATACATTTTAGTGCTTCCAGGATGGACTGCAAACGATGTGTTGTGTGCCTCCATCATGACCTTATGCTTCAACTCAGGGTCATTAGGAACACAAAGTCGAGAGTTGATCCGAAGTATCCCTTTCTCATCAATGCTTGTTTCCAAAATAGCACCTTCTCGTACTTTCTTCATCATCTTCGTCAGTTCTGGATCGGTAGTTTTAGCAGCTTTGATTTTATCAACTAAAGCTGGTTCTACTCGTACATGTGCAATTTTCGAGTGGTTTCCTGGTGTCTTTATCTCTATCTCCATCTTTTGTAAGTCGTTTAGAATACGCCCTTATGTTGTTAGCATTGCACTTGTACTTGCATAAAATCTTCTTCTCAATGCGTCAGCTACAACGTTCGCCTTTTCAGGGTGATACTGGATGGTGTGGTCGTAATCCTTCAATAATTATAGTCAACGCCGTTGTCGCATGTTGAATTCCTTCTGAGTGAAGAAATACTTAAGGCTTTTGTGATCCGTGAAGATCTCCACTTTTTCTTCGTATAAGTAGTGTCTCCAAATCTTCAATGCAAAAACGACTGCTGCCAACTGTAGATTATGAGTAGGGTAATTTTTCTCATAATCTTTGAGTTGTCGAGAGGCATATGCTATAACATTTTTGTCTTGCATTAAAAATAGCCTAGACCTTTACCAGAAGCATCACTGTAAATAACGAATCCTCCCGATCCAGATGGTACGATTACAACAGGCGCTGAAACAAGTCTCATATTGAGCTCTTGAAAGATCTTCTCACAATCTCCGCGCCAATGGAACTTCATGCTTTTCCGAGTCAGCTGAGTTAATGGAGTGACAATTCGAGAGAATCTTTCTACGAATCTCCGATAATAACCAACTAAGCCCAGAAAGCTTCAAACTTTTGTTACTGTCTGCAGTTGTTGCCAATTCAGAATTGATTCGATCTTCACAGGGTCAACTGATATTCCCTGATTAGAGACCGCATGCCCAAGGAATGATACTTCCTTAAGCCAAAACTTACATTTCTTCAGCTTGGCATACAACTTGTTCTCTCGCAGCTTTTGGAGTATCAATCTCAGATGTTGTTCATGATCTTCATGACTCCTGGAGTATATGAGAATGTCATCAATAAAGATAACCACAAAGTGATCCACATATTCTTTGAATATTCGGTTCATCATGTCCATGCAAGTCGCCGGAGCATTGGTCAGTCCAAAAAACATGACTAAGAACTCATAATGCCCATAGCGAGTTTTAAAAGCAGTCTTTGGAACTTCATCAGTTTTCACCTTCAACTGATGATAACCTGAACGAAGATCAATCTTCGAAAAATACTAGGCTCCTTGTAATTGATCAAACAAGTCATCAATTCGAGGCAACGGGTACCTATTTTTGATGGTGACATGGTTCAATTCTCGATAGTCAATGCACAATCTCATACTCCCATCCTTCTTCTTGACAAAAAGAACAGGAGCACCCCAAGGCGATGCACTCGGTCGTATGAAACCAGAATCTAACAATTCCTATAATTGGAATTTTCACTCCTGTAGTTCAACGGGAACCATTCGATATGGAGCTTTGGAAATAGGTTTAGTACCGGGTTCAAGGTTAATATAAAAATCTATTTCACGATTTGGAGGTAAGCCAAGAAGTTCCTCAGAAAAAACGTCAGAAAACTCCTTAACAACATGAATATCTTTTAAGTTTGACGTATTTTTGTTCAAATCAGTTACATGGGCTAAGAAAGTTTGACATCCATTTTAAACGAAAGCCAAAGAAGTCGGGTATCTCCTTCAGGCGGGATGTAATGAATCCACCGTACAGGTTCAAAATCACAAGAAGAGCAAAAGACCGAGACTCCATAGCAAATGGCTTTAGTTCAAGTTCGTCTTCTAAGGCTCCCTTTATGGAGGATCTCCCAGATCAAGCACTCCCTTTCATTTTTTAATAAACGAACGACTTTATGACTAAAAATGACAGCTATCGACTTTAATGGTTTAATTGTTTGAATTTGAATAACAGGTTTATTAGGAATATGAAAGCTAATGATCTTTTGAAAATAATCAATTTTAGTATGATGAGTGGTTAACCAATCAATTCCTAAGATCACATCAAGTTCATTCATTTCCAAGGAATTAAGGTCAAAGGGTAATGTGAGACTACTGATTTGAACTACACATGATTTATAGACTGTGGATGTGATGACTATTTCTCCTAATAGGGTTTCAACGGATAAGTCAAAGTCCAATATTTCAGGAGTAAAGTTTAGATGTTGAGCACATGCAGATGAAATAAAAGAGTGGGTAGAGCCAGTATCTAATAGGGCATAGACTTCTTGAGAGTTTAAAAGTAGCTTACCAGTTATCACTTTGTTAGGGTTTCACTCCCTCTGAGATGTTACCACAAAAGCTCTTTCCTGGACCCCAAGCTTTGACGTTCTAGCCTTTGGTGCCATCATCACTGCTGCGCTTGATTTTGTTGTCGGACAATGTCGAGCAACTTGCCCATCCTTGCCACAATTGTAGCACGCAGTAACACCCCCTTCCTAAAGTAGAAAGGGAGGTTACGCACAGAACATAACAAAACTAACGAACTGATATTCAAAACGTAAAAGAGACCGAATAGTCTAAATAGATAATAGATAATTGGTAAATGCCTTAAACACGGTCTGTGTATTACAATAGTATTTCGAATCCAAAATATCAAATCCTAAACAGAATATCTACTCTAGTTACATCAAAGAAAACTCTCTTCACACTTGCCCTTGATCCCCCTGATTACCTGCTGGAAGAAAAACACAACATGAGCAAAATGCCCAATACGGATATAGAGTGCAAAATTAAGAACTGAATTGAATAACGAAATCAAATAAACTGAAGTAAATAACAAAATAACTGACCTGAATACTTGAACAAAACTAAACTGAACAAAACATACCAAACTAAACTAAACCAAAATGAAGTAGACTATCACAATAATTAATAGGCTGAATGAAATGGCTGGATGTTGTTTCATACCGAGCTTAGAACAGAACAGAACAGAAATATACACCGGACTGCACAATCCAGATGTATGCAGAATCAAAAGGTGTGTTGGGAACAAACATCACCAATCTGCAGAACAGAACGAAACTGAAACTAGGGCCGACCCATACGCCTCCCACATCAAAATACCGAATTTGGCCATCGTCCACTGAAATATAAAATGAAGACGTCGTGGACTGATCACACTTCCACGAAAGTGTCATGTCTCGGTGCCAAGATGACATGTCTGTGGTACCATCACAGGTGGTTATAGCTCAGGTATACCCTACGGTATAATATAATAAAGATACCATGTCACATTATATGCGACACAAAACCAACAAAAGGGTTCTAAGTGCACGCACATACTAAACCGAAACAAATCGACACTAACTCTCCCAAAATATATTAGCACGTACGTTTTTACAAAATAAAAATAAATGCTAGATATGCATAATAAGCCTAAAGAGTACAAGTTACGAAGTTGTGAATATCAAACGAACTATCATATGGATTTAACAAAGTATCGAAACAATAACCTAATTCTAAATAAGGAACAAAACTAAACTAATTAAAATAAAGGAATATTGTTGAAGGAGTACGGAATCCGTACCTGGAATAAGCGATGTAATACCCAAAATTATAATTGCAATTTGTTAGACTTGCCCAATTCAATCTATTCACAAAAATAACACATTTTTATTAAGTACTATAATTAATTAAGTTTTACATCTCTTTGGCGAATCTGAAATCATTCTACCGAAAATATTCTGAGCATGGTAATACATAGTATAAAATATATTAATAATCAACATATTTCTTGTTCCTTCCATAATACATATAAGTATATTTACAAAAATATTCTTTCTAATTTTAATTCTACTATAAACAAATATATTTTGTCAAAACTCTAACGTTACAAAAATAATAATTTATTATCCCAAAATGCTAATTACTAACAAAGATATACCAAAAATATATAAAATAATAAACTAAATGATACACAAAAATTAAAGTTACATATAATAAATAATAATAATAATAATGCAAAGCTAACAAACTAAATAATTAAAGCTACTAAATAATACTACTAATGCAAAACTAATAAAGTAAGGCTACAAATAATAATAATACAAAACTAACAAATTAACTAAATAATTAAAGCTACAAAATAAAAATAATAATAATGCAAAAAATAAGTACACAAGGAAAGAAAAAGAAACATACCCGAAATTACGAAGGTTGCAGTCTGCCTACGTCCTCGGCACCGGAATTTTTTTTAACTATGGAGGTCTTTACTTAAAAAGCCCTCACACAAAAATGTCATTTCTCACAATGGGAGGTCCTTGTTGTTAGTGTATTAAAACTAAGGGGTGAAGGGTCATACATATAGATAAAGGGAAGGGAAATGTTTAAGGGAGTAGGCGGTGTGGGACAAAGGAAAAAAAAAAAAGAGGCCGGCGGATATTACATTACCTCCCCCTTAAATAGGATTCCGTCCTCGGAATTAAAAGAATGGAACGAACCTTATTATCAAAAGATGTGATACTTCGCTTGAATAAAATTTGAATGATACTCTCAAGTAAACTTCCGCTTCAAATGATTCTTTCATAAAACCTTAAAAAATGAAAACGTCATTCTTCTCAAAATTCACACTTAACGATCTAAAATAACATCGACTTGCTCTTCACAAGAAAGAGCTTTCTGAATCTTATCGAATCGACTAAGTTTATTTTTTAACCCAAATCTCACATCAAAATCGTGCATACCCATTGACTTCTTAGCCCTACGAATTTCATCTCCAAATCTAATATGACATCCTCGATACAAGTTAAGAATATCAACAGAAATCTCCACCGGTTAACAATAAGCCTAACAAAATCTAAGGACTGAGGTAATACGCTAAAATACCGAACAAAAGAATACCCAACACCTAAAAGAGTAAAATCGGAATCAAATAAAAGACATCCCACGACTGCCAACTAATAGAGTGCCAGAAACAGTACCTGACGCACCTGCCACCTGATTATATGCCAAGGCGAACATCCGTCCACCGTGGCGTTGGCCGACATTACCACCATTATTGTCTCCACCATTACCACGTGGTCCAGTACAATCCTTGACAAAGTGACCTGTGACGCTCCCAAATTTGGGTTACCTGAAACTCGGGTTCGGGGCTCACGTAATACTACTTAAACATAACCATTCCACATCATCATTAACTTAACATAATCTCAAATACAATATCCTTGTACAAAATATTAAATACAACATCCCAGGTTACTATAACCTTTAAAGTCTTACAAAACACACCACAACATAACATAAACCAAATAAATAAACAGAAATAAATCTGCTAGCTTGACACATCTAAGCGTCCACTTTTCCTTTTCCCTTGTCCTTACCGGAACCTTCAGCCTCCTCAAGCTTAACTGAAAATGTTAAGTTTAAACAAGTGTGAGCCCAAATGGCTCCGCAGGTATGAAAGCATTTTGAAAGCATGGCATAACAAGATATAAGGAATTATTTAAGAAAAGCTTCAACAATTAAACGATTTGCGAAGTAGCTTTGAACAACTTGAATATTCACAGTATAACGCTAAATTGGCCAAGTGACCTTGAATAGATATATTTTCGAATCATATAGATTGAAATATATTTATAACTTTACCCATCCGTGGATGGAAATATCTGAGAAGTCTTACGACTAAAGCGAAAAAACATTACCTGACTTTATTAGTCAGAAATTAGATGTGTACGCTAGGGGATCAGCCTATTGTACCCTACATTGTGCACAACATAAACATCTATCTTCATCGGTAAACCGCATTTCATTAACGGTTACCTTCAACCCAATTTATTTTAAATCTGTAACCAAGTTTCATTAATGGTTGTCATAAGATTCCGCACCAACTATTGATTTAGATAAGCTGTCAACAATTAAATCAAGGTCTAGCTGAACAACTAGTATAGACTACTGCTCATTCTCAATTATATGTCTAACCAAAATAATTGGCATAAACCTTTTCTTTAAACAGTTCATATTAAGAACATGATTTGCAAATGCACAATCGTGCGAATAACAATAATTAATATGATATGGAGTAATGTACAATAATTATTTCAGCTTACACAATATAACAAATTATATCCAACAACTAGCACAATAAAATAAAGTACAAAGTTAGGAAACTTGCTCAACATTAAAATGAGTAAGTATAAGAAACTTGCTCAATAATAATCAACCTGCTCGAATTAAAATTGAGTAGAGATAGGAAACTTGCCTGATAGCCGATCTACATCTAACTCGCTTTAAATAACACTCTTTGAATAACCTAATATTAATAACATTGGTCTATCAATTAGTACTGTGTAAAACTGTACAACTGTATGCTTAATTATGCTATTTATCAAGCCAGTAAAAGATCACATAACGCATATAATTGACAAACTATCATCAACCCTATAAAACAATTATTTAATTTTAGGTTAATGACTTAATTAATTTCTAGTAATTTTTCTTAAGTGAAAATCACTTCTTAAGCTAATAAACAATTTATTATAATTGTTTAATTAATGAGTTAATGACATTTTATTTATTTCATTAAATCAAACTTCATTTAATTAATACTTAATATTAATTAAATAGAAAGTAATTAAATACCTTTAGTTATTATTTAATCATAAATAATAACTAACTAGGTTTATTTATTATTTAAAGTAAATCAAATAATAAATAATTAAATAAGTAAGAAATTAAATATCTTTAGTTATTATTTAATCAAAAATAATAACTAATAAGGTTTATTTATTATTTAAAGTTAGTTAAATAATAAATAATTAAATAAATAAAATTAAATATCTTTAGCTATTATTTAATCAAAAATAATAACTAATAAGGTTTATTTATAATTTAAAGTTAGTTAAATAATAAATAATTAAATGAATAAGAAATTAAATATCTTTAGTTATTATTTAATCAAAAATAATAACTAATAATGTTTATTTATAATTTAAAGTTAGTTAAATAATAAATAATTAAATAAATAAGAAATTAAATATCTTTAGTTATTATTTAATTAAAAATAATAACTAATAAGGTTTATTTATTATTTAAAGTTAGTTAAATAATAAATAATTAAATGAATAAGAAATTAAATATTTTTAGTTATTATTTAATAAAAAATAATAACTAATAAGGTTTATTTATTATTTAAACTTAGTTAAATAATAAATAATTAAATAAATAAGAAACTAAATAACTTTAGTTATTATTTAATCAAAAATAATAACTAATTAGGCTTATTCATTATTTAAAGGTAATAAATAATTAATCTTATTTGCCTTTAATTATTATTTAATATTAAATAAATAATAATTAGTTAATTTAGTATCCTTATTTATTATTTAAAAGTAATTAAATAATAAATAATTAATTTAACCATAACTTAAACATACTAGATTAACATGTAAATAATTAAATATAAATCTTAATTATATATTATAATTGGAAAAAATATAAAATATAATCCCAAATATCAATTTTATATTTTTAATATTTTTTTTATAATTTTTAAACAATTTTTAATAATTTATTTTAATTAAATTAGGCTCTGGGACACAATCGGAATATTCTGAAAAAGGACAAGGGCACGCTGGTCAATTGGCCAGGGACACGCTTGACTTTTCTCGAAAAGACCGAGGGCAAGATCGTCTTTTGCCAAGCCAAGGACACGCTCGGCATTAACTAGAAAGGTTAGGGATAAAAGCGTAATTTTGTCGGAAAATGGCCCCGCGCGTATGCACCCCTCACTGTTGTGCGTGGTTCAAAACGACGCCGCTTCATTCCAAATCAGGAAGAAAAAAAATTGGGCGGTCGACAATTTTATTTTATTTTTAATTTTTTTTCCCTTCGCTGTTCATTATCTCCACAATCATTCTCGGCAAAAGTCGAGATTCCACCATTAATGCAAAAATCAAGCAATCAAACAAGCTCCAAATGACCTAAAAATTTCCAGAACACTTACTAACAACTTAACCATAATTAATAACATAAAAATTTAAATACCCACAATTTATTTCACAAATTTTTGAAGAAAAATTTGTTCACCCAATTACTTCCATAATTACATCAAAAATATTATTTTCAACCTCAAAACCCAAAAATAATCACATAATCAAATACTACAAATTATTCTATGATACAAGAATATATATATTATTTTTATAATTTATTTCATTAAATAACTATGTTCACATTTAATTGTGAAATTAAATAATAAAAGATATATATAATATATACCATATATATTATAATATATAATATATATATATATATATATATATACACACACACACCACCCCTTCCACTACTATAGGACTCACACACACACGCTTACATACTTACATATATATAAATATAATATATATACTATACATTTACACACATTAAAAATAATATATTTTTAATGTACTTAAAATAATAATTTATTTAATTAATTCTTTATTTAAATAATTTACCAAATTATTTAAATAATAATACACAAATAATTGTGTAATTAAATTACTCACTTCCATAATTTATTTAAAATAATTTATTTAATTAAGGAATATATTTATAGAATATATTCGATTATTAAAATCATTAATTTACATAATTCAATTACACTTGTTGTATTCAAATTTAATTGAATATTTAATTAAACAACTAAGCTACCAAACTTATTTTAGTTCAAATAATTCACACAAAAATTAATATTTAAATCACATAAGATAATTCATTAGAAATTAAATTCATATTTAATTAGTAATGAAGTCTGGAATTTCCCGATCATTACATGACCTATCTGTCCACATAAGAAGCATGCACCAGTAACTTTATAACATGGTCTTCCAGGATGGTTAGCCCCACAAGTAGCACAAGGAGGTATTAGAATAAGATTAGGGTTACCCCTACCTGCTGGCCTTGGGTAACGACCCTGATTCTGCCCTTGCTGACCACCTCGGTTCCTATTTCACTGACCACCCTGATTCCTCTCATGCTGACCCAAAACTTGATCCTGTTGGTCATCTCTATTCATCTTTCGACTTCCTTCTGGTTTAGAAGCCTGAAAGTCCTGTCGCTCCATCTCAATATTATTGGCTGCATTAGCCACTGTCGACGACATCCTCAAACTTGGTGTTAATGAGATGTTGACGATACTTATAGTGGATTTTTCACTTAAATTTCTCTACCTGTTCTACTGCAGTCCCTGCTAAAGTTCCTGCAAAACCTGCCAACTTTGTGAACCTTGTCATGAAATCTGTGATAGACTCATCATCTTTTTACTGAATTGACAAATACTTTCTACCATATGCCTCCTTATCAGCAGCTGAGAAATACTGCTGATAAAAGACATCACAAAATTCTGCCCATGTAAGTGTCTCGACGAATCTGTCACCCTTTGTTGCTTTTATGACTTTCCACCACCTTTGCGCATCCCCGTCTAGTTTATAAGTAGCCAACAACACTCTCTGGTTATCAGAACACCCCAACACATCAAAGATCTTTTCTAAATAGGCAATCCAATTTGCTGCTTCGATTGGAATTGGAGCTGAATTGAATGAATATGGTTTCTGCTTCTGAAACCTTTCTAGCCACACATACGTTGGTACCACAAACTGATCAATACCATCTGCATTCCCTTCCTCTTCATTTGCTTGTGGACCACCATTCCCCGAATTTCCTTGATCAGGATTTTCTTGAGGTTATTGTTGTTGTTGCATCGCCTGTATGACTTGTGCCACCAATTGCGGTAAAGCCTGACTAACCGCTTGATTTACTAAGGCTGCCAATTGCGCGTTATCCAAATTATTAGGCTGCACCTCAGGTCACGCATTGGGTTGGGCCTTACCTCTTCCTCTACTATTACCTCGCCTCCCAGTACCTCTAACGGATCTACGAGCCATCTAAAAACAACGGATGGAAGAAAATAGATTCGAGGCAAATTCGAATAGGAAAACTAATATTATAGCTGAACAGATTATCATACAGAACAAAAACCTAGCCCAGAAATCTACCCATAACTCACAGGTCAAACCTAAATAGGTTTTCTATAAGAAAGAAACCCTAGCTCTGATACCAACTCTGTAACACCCCATTCCCGAAATAGAAAGGGAGGCTATGCAGAACATAACAAAACTAACGAACTGATATTCAAAACTTAAAAGAGACCGAATAGTCTAAATAGATAATAGATAATTGACAAATGCCTCAAACACGGTCTGTGTATTACAATAGTACTTCGAATCCAAAATATCAAATCCTAAACATAATATCTACTATAGTTACATCAAAGGAAGCTCTCTTCACACTTGCCCTTGATCCCCCTTATTACCTACAGGAAGAAAAATACAACACGAGTCAAATGTCCAGTATAGATATAAAGTGCAAAATTAAGAGCTGAACTAAATAATGAAATCAAATAAACTGAAGTAAATAACAAAATCAACTGACCTGAATACTTGAACAAAACTAAACTGAACAAAACATACCAAACTAAACTAAACCAAAACGAAGTAGACTATCACAATAATTAATAGGCTGAATGAAATGGCTGGGTGTTGTTTCATACCAAGCTCAGAACAGAACAAAACATAAATATACACCGAAATGCACAATCCAGATGTATGCGAAATCGAAAGGTGTGTTGGGCACAAACATCACCAATCCGCAGAACAGAACGAAATTGAAACTAGGGCCAACCCATACGCCTCCCACAGCAAAACACCGAATTTAGCCATCGCCCACCGAAATATAAAATGGAGACGTCGTGGACTTATCACACATCCACAAAAGTGTCATATCTCGGTGCCAAGAGGACATGCATGTGGTACCCCCACAGGTGGTTATAGCGCAGGTATACACTACGGTATAATCTAATAAAGATACCATGTCACATTATATGCGACGCAATACCAACAAAAGGGTTCTAAGTGCACGCACATGCTAAACTGAAACAAATCGACACTAACTCTACCAAAATATATTAGCATGTACGTTTTTACAAAATAAAAATAAATGCTAGACATGCATAATAAGCCTAAAGAGTACAAGTTAAGAAGTTGTGAATATCAAACGAAGTATCATATGGATTTAACAAAGTATCGAAACAATATCCTAATTCTAAATAAGGAGCAAAACTGAACTAATTAAAATAAAGGAATATAGCTGAAGGAGTACGAAATCTGTACCTGGAATAAGCAATATAATACCCAAAATTATAATTGCAATTTGTTAAACTTGCCCAATTCAATCTATTCACAAAAATAACACATTTTTATTAAGTACTATAATTAATGGGTCAGTTCGACAACCCATGTAATCATCCTGCCTAAGGTGTCTAGTTTACCCAAGACTTTCTTTAGGGGATGAGTCGTGTAAACGACAATAAGCCGACCCTGAAAATAATGTCGAAGCTTTCGGCTAACGATCACTAAAGCGTATGCACATTTCTCCAGGTTCGGGTACCCAGTCTCTGCATCCCTCAAAACATGGCTAACATAGTACACTGGCCGTTGAATACCCCCTTCCTCCCTTACCAGGGCCGCGCCGATAGCCAATGAGCTAACCAAGAGGTACAGGTACAGCGGCTGTCTAGATATTGGTCTTTGCAGTAAGGGGACCGTCATCAGATACTTTTTAATCCCTTGGAAGGCGTCCTCACACTCTGAATTCCACTAGAAAGTTTTTTCGTTCTTTGGTCCCTTCAACGTGTCGAAGAAGGGCAGACACCTCTCTACCGACCTCGACATAAACCTCGTCAGCGCAGCAACACAACCCGCGAGTCTCTGAACATCTTTGAAGCTCTGTGGAGATCGCATATCTAGAATGGCCTTAATCTTTTCTGGATTGGCTTCAATCCCTCTCTTACTTACCAAGTAGACCCAAGAATTTTCCTGAGCTGAGACTAAAGGTGTATTTAGTGGGGTTCAGACGCATATTGTGCCGTCGGACTGTCTCAAAACATTCCTCTAGATCCCAGAGATGATCTTATGTCTGAGGGCTTTTTACGATCATATCGTTTACGTACACTTCCATATTCCTCCCAATTTGCCTTCGGAAGATGGTGTTCATCATCCTCTGATATGTGGCCCCGGCATTTATCAATCCAAAGGTCATTCTCTTGAAGGCATAAATGGCGCGATGAGTGATGAATGCTGTCTTAGGGATGCCTTCCTTGGCCATGTGAATCTGATGATAACCCGAGAAGGCATCCAAGAAGCTTAGAACCAAGTTCCCTGAGGTGGCGTCAATCAGCTGATCAATGTGTGGGAGGGGATAGAAGTCCTTGGGACAGGCTCTGTTCAAATGTGTAATCTATGCAAACCCTCCACTTCCCATTCTGCTTCCTGACCAAAACTACGTTGGCCAACCACTCTGGGTATTCAATCTCTTCAATTACTCATGCATCCAGAAGTTTTTCGAGCTCAGCGTCTATAATCTTCTGACGTTCGGGTGCAAATATCCTCCGTTTTTGGCGCACCGGCTTCCTGTCTGGGTCAAATGCCAATCTGTGAACGGCTACCCCCTCGGGAATCCCAGGCATGTCCTGAGGGGTCCAAACAAAAATATCGGCATAGTCTTGCAAAAGTTGAACCAACTGGGCCTTAATGCCCCCGGGTAATTCGACACCTATCTTCATCGTATTAGATTTGTTGCCAGGTATCAATTCTACTTCCTCAGTATCCTCGGCAGGAGACGCTAGGGGTTCAGTATCTCCTTCCGAGTACGGCTCCACATCGACGGTCATAGTACATTTTTGTTGGCTGACCACTACAGCCGAAGTTGTCACAGTATGGCGGTAGCACCTTTGAGCAATATCAATATCTCTCTTCACCTCACCCACACCTTCCGAGGTAGGGAACTTGATCTTGAAGTGGGGAATGGAAGTAACAGCATTTAAAGCTGCCAATGTGGTCCAACCTAAGATTGCATTGTAGGCCGAATCAACTTGAACAATAATTTTTTTTACCTATAACGTCACCTGTTTAGGAGCTGTGCCGAACACCATGGGAAGCTCTAAGGTACCAATCACATGTACCGCTTCATTCTCGAACCCATACAAAGGTGAATCCGTCCCCACCTCTAACCTCACACCTTGAAGATCTATTCTCTGATAAGCATGGCTATACAACACATCCACCAGCGACCCGTTGTCAATCATTATCCTTTTCATGTCTACCCCCCTATTATAACACCAACAACCCTTCGAGGGGGGTTACCTGGTTCAACCCTTTTCTTGGTCGCAGGCCCAGGATTCTCTGCCCTTGTTCCTCGGCCAACCATGAATTATTTTAATTCACCCCTCTGAACTTTAGACTCAATCATGTCCATCAACCCGGTACATGCCTCTGTGGTGTGCCCTGTCCAACGGTGATACATACAATAGGGACCAGATCTACTCGGTCTGTAACTCGACGGCTTAGGCCCCGACCCCTCTTCATTCCCTATGGCCTCTAGAACTTTAACGCGATCAGCGCTAAGAGGCGTGTAGGCTCGGTTCTCTGCCCTCGGCTGAAAGGGGGGTTTACCCAAATTTGGCTGTCCACCCCTTTGCTTCATTCGGTCAAATGCGTTTGGTCGGTTGTCTCCACTTTTATTCTCGCCATAGGTCTTACCCTCCGAACCCTTGCCCCTCGGTATCAAGTTATCCATAGCCTCCTCTACTGCTATGAACTTTTCGACTCGGTCGTATGCATCTAAGAGATCTTTGGGAGGATTGAACATTATATCTTTCATCATCTTCCTGTTTCGGGTAACATCCATCCCTATGGTGAAGAACCCCAGTGCCTGTATCATATTGAGGTCGGTGATGGTCCCCACCGCATCCCGAAACCTTTGTACATATTGGCCTAACGACTCATCTGGTTTCTGCTTGACCTGCATCAACAAAGCCATCACCTTGCCTCTTCTCTTGTTGCTGCCGAACCTTTCATGGAACCGAACACTCAATTCAGCCCACGAGTGTATACAGTTGGGGGGCAATGACATTATCCACTGTTTATCCCCCTTCTTCAGTGTTGTTACGAAGATCTGACACATCCTTGCCTTGAAATGGTTGTAATATCTCATTACCCTTTCATATGAGCTGGTGTGGTCGTATGGGTCGCCCGAACTATCATACATTTCGAGAGGCGGCAGTTTTTTCTTGGGGTCAGCCTTCTCCTGATCAATAGCCGCCGAGAAGGGCGATTTTGGGTCTAAAGGCATGGGCCTTGACGCCTTGGGCTCGGAGCCAGACGTCGATCTTGCCTCTGCCACTGCCAGCCTTTTTTCCAGTTCTGAAATCATTTCCATAACCGGGTTAGCAATGGGCACATAAGGGACCATGCACTAATCTTACCGACCAGGCTCTGCCCCGGGGCCTCCCTGTCCAGTCTCATAATCCGGAGTCTTCGCCCTTCCCCGGGAGTACTGACCGGGGGAAACGGGGCATACTCCTTCCGATATACCCCGACCCGTGCGGCCGAGGTGCCCCATAGAACCCTGAGATGGGCGTGTACCTCTTACGTCATCCCGACAGTCTCGATCTTTCCTTGTATGGCCCTGAGGCTAGTATGTACCCCTTATATCATCCCGACCCTCCCAATCATGCCTCATATAACACTGAGACTGGTATGTAGCCCTTATATCATCCCGACCGTCCCGGTCATGCCTCATATAATCCTGAGACTGATGCATACCCCTTATATCATCCCGACCGTCCCGGTCATGCCTCATATAACCCTGAGACTGGTATGTATCCCTTATATCATTTCGACCGTCCTGGTCATGCCTTATATAACCCTGAGACTGGTGCGTACCCCTTATATCATCCCGACCGTCCCGGTCATGCCTCATATGACCCTGAGACTGGTGCGTACCCTTTATATCATCCCGACCGTCCCGGTCATGCCTCATATAACCCTGAGACTGGTATGTACCCCTTATATCATCTCGATCGTCCCGGTCATGTCTCTAAGACTGTGGTACATCTTTAATTCCCAGCCGTCCTACCCATCCTTGCCCTGACCTGAGCCGACTCTGTGGGGTGTCGGCTCGTTCCTTGCTGTCGATAGTTGTAGACGGACCCTCTTCCTGTAAGTCCGACAAGTGGTTCTGCCAATTTAGTCATTTACGCTACAAAGTTTTCAACTCAATTTCAGCCTCTCTGATTCGGTACTGCCTCTCCCTTTTGACATGCTCTCGTCGGGAGACCCTTCCAGAAGGTGGTATCTTATCCTCTGACCCCTTCCGATAAGATTCCCGTCCCCCCGTAAGGGGGGGAGTAAACAAACGCCTCTTAACGGGAATGTTCGCCTCGACCGTTCAACCCCCACTCGTCGCTTCCTCGAGGCTCTACTGTTTTCCTCACGGGGATCAAAGGAAGACCCCTGATGCCCCCCCATTTGAGCTACCTCTTTCTGCCATGGGAATGACCTTTCTTTAAAAACAACTGGGTGACTTAAGTATCAAACACCTGGCCCTCCTTCTAGCGCCAATGTTGACGTCAAATTTTAGCTCCTTATTGAAATCACCCGTCAGCAGGATACCTGCACACGTAACAAACCGTTACCACCCCACAAGATAGTCACGGCTCAAGTCGTCTGGGGATGCTCTGGTGTGAGAGTAAGTTCAGGCGATTAACGTCACAATGAAGGACCTGATAATGTAAGCTGGAATATGTAAGATATTCGATAGCTTAGTGTTTTTTAGAAAAAACCTTCCTTTTGTTATTGAGAAGTTGCTTGTAAATATCTCATCCATGCATCGTAGGACGTCCCGTCATCCTCTCATGAGTGTAAACTTGACGTCTTCTTCCACTTGTTCCAGTCGGTCCATTGGGGAAAGATACTAGCGTGGGATACCCTCTACTCTAGTCAGTCAAGGTGGACAAAAATGGCCCAAACGTCCTATCAACCGTCCTAAGGATAGAAATATCTCAGTACCTTGGGACTAGGACCCAACCAAGGGGAAGGATGACCCGACCCAAACCACATGCAAAAGGGCCCCCGACCCAAGACGAGAAATTCAAAGCCCAAAGAAATCACACCCCAACATTAGCTATGAGTGTGTTTTTATTGAATTTTTTGTGCTTTTACAAAGCTGGTATGTACACTTATTTGTAACAAATGTTTCTACAAATATCAATTGATTTCCATTTTTGCAGGTGCTTGTTCAGAAAAACTGAGTTTAATATTTGAAATTGACTTTATTTTGAGTTTTTTTATTTGTGTAGAAAGATCCTGAGATAATTAAGTTACGAAACAAGCTATTGGCGTGGTATGAGGACTGACAACAATTTTTTAGTAAGGATAGAGCTACAGGAGAACATGTTGAGGCTCCTGCTGATATAGTGGAGGAGTTAGATAAAGAGAAAACTGAAGATGCTCAATTTTCATGCTCTACGGGTGATTCTAATACAACTGATAGAAGGAAAAAAAAAAACTTATGCGCCAAAATGTGCTCCTTGAAACTGTGGAAAAAATGCATAATAGTCTTAATGGTTTGATCAACACCACTGCCCAACACCTTGGACTTATGACCCAAATGATTGGCTATGACCAAGACTTGGCCAAATCGCGCAAAAATGTGTATGGTATCATTGACAACATTGGTACTTTCACCGATGAAAAAAAGATAATGGCTACAACAAAGATTGTGAGAAACCCGACTGATGTCAACCTTTTTCTAAGCTTGCCAATTGAGACGAAGAAGCAATATGTGACAATGAAGTTGATCGGACAGATTTAAGTCATTTTCGCACACCGTTTAATTTTAGTTCTAAATTTTATTTCAAAACAATGTTTAGATTTAGTTAATGTCGAAAACATTTGATTTCCTTTTTAGTTAATGATTGACCATATTTTATATTTTGGAGTTTGAATGAAGATGGATAGTTGTAGACTTTAAATTTTGGTGGCCAAGTAAAATAGTTAATCCTAATCGTTCTTTGTAATTAGTTTTAGTTCACCGATTTTTATTTTATTTTTGCTTAAGATTCTATTTATGTTTTCTTAATATTTTAATATTCTTTATTAGGAAAATATAGCATATAAACATAAACAGAAAATGGAACATATTTTATTTTCTGTTTTGGTTAGTAATCAATGAGTTAGCATCTTTCTTCTTTCTTTTTTGATTTTGACCTTCTTTCTTATTAATCTTGTTATTAAATAATTATGTAATACAATTGTCTATTATTTTTAATTAAGGGAGTGCAATTATACAAAATAATAATTTAATTATTGTACAAAATATTAAATTTTAAAATGGACATTGTGAACTCAGCAACTTATTTCAATATAATTAAATTTATAATTAATTGTTCATCATTTTTTGATATATAAACAAGTTTAAATTATAGTTTAAAATATGTTATTATTGGTAAGGGTATAATAGTCCAAATGATATTTTTTTTTATCCAATTTTGATAAAAACAAACATAACGTAGGATTATTTTAAGTTATCACATGAATAATCCCATAAAAAACAAATAAATGAGTAAGATTATTTAATTCTAAAATTAATAATCCTGAAATTATTATCACATGAATTATAATCTCAGAATTATAATTCTTATAAATTATAATCTCAAAATTATAATCTAGACAAACGTGGCCTTAGACTCTATCGGTGGTGGTGTCAGATCTAATTTGGAGTTCTCCGCCTTTTTGTTACTAGAGACCTTTTAGGCCGATGATGGTGGGTCTGTTTTGTACCATTGTTGATCTACTCTTTCTCTCTGATCTGTAAAAGTATGTCGTTAGTGATAAAGGGAATTACTTCCCTGATATGTTGTATAGCGGAGCTGCTTTTTCATAATGGAAGATGATGTCGTGAATCTGCCGAGGTCTACAAGAGATGGTAAGCCAATTAGGCCGTTGCAGATTAGCTAGGGTTTGAAGTCGTCGCTTGAAGTTAGTGGTCATTTTTTGTGATGACTGCGTTTCTAGGTTGAAGACAATAAGCAATGATGGCAGCTAGGGTTTGATTAAGAAGATGAAGATTGAAAAAGTTAAGAAAGTGAAAGATGAATAATATTTAATTGAAAATGAATTAATAGGAAAAACTTAATTTTTTGTTTTTGTTTTTTTTGGGTATATATGGTTAAGCAGTGTCAAATATTACTTAATTTTGTTATATTTATACATTACATAAAATGTAGTCAAATCGTACTTTCAGTAAGAAATTGAGTGGATCGGCCAAACAGAATTAGAATTGTATTTTAAAGATTTATTGGAGTGTTGATTGTTTTTTCTCTAAATATATGGGTTAAAAAAAATCGTGACAATTTTAAGGTACAGTTTTGTTATTTGCCCTTAATTTTAACCAGGAATTGAATGAGTTATCACAAGTTTTCGCAGGCAGGCAGCCCCAAATGAGTATCCACCTGTTGCTGCTGCTGCTTTTGACTATGATTTTTGATTTGATGATGATATAAAGTTGAAGATTTTATGTTAAAGAAACAGAACCAGCCGCGGCATAGATAGAAAGTACAAAAAACGATAATCGAGTAAAAAAAATAAATAATAATAATATAATAAAATTAAAAGGTAATTTGATATCCAACTTTATTCAGATAATAAATTAATAATAGGGTTAAATGTACAAATAATCTCTGAATTATGGGTTTTTGGATATTAACTTCTTTTGTTTTGGTCAACGTAAATTAAACTCATTTTTATTTAAAGTTTTTAGATATTGAGCTATTTTGTTTTGATAAACACAAATCTAGCTCAATTCTATTTAAAAACTTGGATATGCGTAACTTAAACTCAAATTTTAGTAAAAATTATAGTATTCCCAAGTTTGATCCAAGAAACTCGCATTTAAAAATTTAACCATAAAACTACTCAAACACCACAAATTTAACTACTAATCTTATCCAAAAAAAATAGATCATATATTATGCTTATAAAAGACATCATGGCAGCATACTAACCATGACAGCGACGAAGAAGAAGAAGAAAAATGTTTGACATAATAATAATAATAGTAATAGTAGTAGTAATAAAATAAAAAATAATAGTAGTAGTGGTGGTGGTACTCGTGGTGGTCGTGTAGTGATAGTCGTAGTGGTAGTAATTATTATTTTACCGAAATTATTAATTTATCCTATTAGTCCAAGTCGGGACTGGGAAAAAAATATTATTTTAGAGATTATTAATTTATCGAGTATTAATTTATAGAGGTTCTACTATATACTAAACAGGTAATTAAGATTACAGTAATTAGTTTTGTATTTTATTCTATTAATGAGTGTTTGACGGCGGAATAACTTTCAAAAGGTCACCAGGATTTTTAGTATGGCCGGAGGCTATTCATGACTAGGAAATTCTCAGAAACTGAGATGGAAAAGGAAATCATCTTTCCAAAACCAAGCAGAAGTCTCTCTCTCTCTCTCTCTCTCTCTCTCTCTCTATATATATATATATATATATATATATATATATAATATGTGGATTGAGAAACTTTGGTGGCGTGAATTTAGTAGCAAACGGAATAAAGGATACAAATCATTGTGAGGCAATCTGACCTCAGTTTTCGGCAAGAATTCACAGCAGCGGGAAAAAAAAAATCCGTGGGTAGTCAGGGAATAAAATTGAGAGCAAAGATTTATTCACAGATTTTTATCATTTATTCAGATCAATTAATTACGAGAAGACTTTATTGAGTGGTGTGGTAATTTAAGTTTTCATTTAAATTAAGGTATTTTTGTACTCTATCAATTTTATAATATTCCGAGTTTTTGGTCTTAAAACTTAAAAGAATTGTTTGTAATATTTGTACTCACAGTTAATTATGGTGAAATTTTCGAAACCCACCCATGATTTTTACCTCTTAGTTTTATAAGTTTTTTCACGTAAATTTAATATCTCGTGTTTGTCTTCTTTTTTTTGTTGTTGCAATTATGATTTATTTGATAGAATTGCATTATTTGTTTGGCGTGAATATTATTTAATTTATCAGGAACAGTTCTAATTGAAAGAGTGTTCCCAACAATTTAATGATCAATCAAATTAATTCAATTTTGTATTTCTTTTTTTAATTAGATTATATATATATATATATATATATATATATATATGTGTGTGTGTGTGTGTGTGTGTGTGTGTGTGTGTAATTATATATACCTTTTGATATGGTAATAGTATACATGAAAATGAAAAGGTAGTATGATTGATATATTGTTCAGAACTAATTTAATAATCTTATAATTTAATGATATTACAGTTTAGAAGAAAGGCAGTCTATACCTATGATCCTGATCTTCTTCTTAGTTATTTTTGTACATTATTGGTGCTGCTCTCTGGTTGATTTGTTAGGATGAAAATTGTGAAAATATTTGTACATGTTTGTTGTCCGATCACTTCCTCTGCTACTAGTTGCGGTTTTCAGTTTTTATGTAACCAAAACGCAAAACTACACCTCGAATTTATTACGTTGGGAATATATGGGACCTAACTTAGGAAATAATACATCGTAATAATACAATTACTAGTGCAAAATCGTGTTAAAGATATAATAGGAGTGCAAAACTAACTCAAAAAATATAATTTTATACTACCAATTATACCACGAGGTAGCAATTTACCATATCCACGAAGTGATATAATTTCAATGTCATATATATGGCTGGTTAGTTCACTTACCGAATTTTTTTTTTTTTTTTTTCAGAATCAATCAGGATGATCTCGTCGTCGTCGTCATCATGTTTTTCATGGATTCCTTTTCTCCGCGAAAAATTAGTTGATATGTTCATCTCACGGCCCCAATGTGAAGCTCTTCCCGAGGATATCATAGCTGAGATACTTAGTAGACTGCCAGCAAAATGCGTCTTCCATGAATGCCGAACGGTGTGCAAGCAATGGAACTCCTTGATCTCGACCTCATCGTTCAACGAGATGCACCTTCATCGAGCCACTCCAACGGTCATTTTTCAGCAGTGGTCAATGCCCAAAAAGGAACTACGTTTTGTTGATGAGTGGGGGGATATGAATAACAAGAACAGGAAGAAGAAACCAAGGACAAAACAAATCTGCGCAAGTGATGTTTTATCGGCAAATTTGAAAGAAACTGTTCTTCTCTGTTTCTCGTACAATGGGTTGCTGGTGTTTAGGACACCGCTATATACACCAAAGTATGCGATTCTCCCAAACGATACTATAATTATCTTTAGTCCTATTACGCAGGAAAAAATCATCCTTTATAATCATCACAAAGATAAGATATGCGGATTATTCTTTCACCCAATCGCAAGGGAATATCGGGTGTTATGGCTGGCATTCGTAGAAAAAAGATTTGTGGGGTTTAAGATGCTCAGTTTGGGGCCACAATCATATTGGAGAGGAGGATTATTTAAATTTAATGCCTCACCCAGGGTTTACACACCTCCGGTGAATCTCTATGGAGCTCTACATTGGATGTCCGCCGTATCTTATGATGCAGATAACAAGAAGGTTTACGATCAAACTTGCTCGCAATCCATCATTATATTTAGCATTGTAAAGGAAGAGTTTCGCTTGATGCCTCACCCTGGGGATATTTCCAAATGCAGCTCCACATGGCAGACACACCTGAAATTGCATCTTTTAGATCTTGAAGGTCAGCTATCTGTATGTCGATGTTCGGACATACTAGAGATATGGGTCTTGGAAGATTACGGGAGCTGGTTTTGGACCAAAAGGTACAGCATCAAACTTGAGTTGGATTTCAGAAGAGTAAAGCCTATAGGAATGCAGAATGGAGCATTGCTACTTCACATGTCCAGCTGCATTGATCAATTGCTTGCTTATCATCTTCAAGAAAAGACTATCAAAATACTTGTATTTGAGAAGTTAAAATGCCCACTTGGTCACACCACTGTATGCCTTCATTCTAATAGTCCCGTCTCCTTGAAGAAATTTCCGGCAAAAATCTTTATGCCTTGATTGAGGGAATTTCAGACTCTAAACAACAATATAAAATCAAAGTATTTCTCCTCTTTTATTTTTTTCAAGTTTTTATGTTCACCCTATACCTGCGATCTGATGCCCAAGGTTGTTGATTTACATACCTTCTCCTGTACCTACGTTTGGATTGAAATAATAGAATAGATGAAGAAATAGAATAGAGAATAGAACAGAAAGTGGAATGATTCATTCAATTTCAAGTGGAATGTGTCATACCATACCTTCTTCCAAAGAATAAAATTGAGAAAAATGAAAACAATCAAACATAATATTTTTTTATTCTAGAGCAAACGTAGCATTAATTCTTGAATTTTAAGTTGAGTAAACTCTATAACCTCTACAAAGATCGGGAACAAAAAATATTCCAAAAAGCACCCATGGCAAAAGCCTAAGCAAAGAAATAGATCATATCAGGCAACTAATTGAAAGATAAATAGCCATCACTAAGAAGCGGAGCATTACACAGTCAGATAAAGATAATTGATATTCTGCCATTTTAAAGCCAGAAAACAAATAAATGTCATTTTAAATCCATTCCCTAACACTTGTAACAATTGCTTCTGAAGCTCATAACTATGATTTCAGGTAGTGATACTGAGAAATTTCTCAATACTAGTACATAAAAATTTGAAATCAAAATGCTCTAGGGGACGACAAGGTTATACGCTGAAAGTCATAGGTATGAGAACACATTCTACTTTTACAAGTAGACCAACGACAAATAGGTAAGTCATGGCAATGAATGAGCAAAAGACAGACCATGAGACAACTGATTGTTACAGCACCAGCAAATGCATTAAGTTCACACCAAACAATCACCAGAACAGAGCTTTCACCCGTCAAAATAACTAAATTTACAGAAACCATTTGATAGCAGCTAAAAAATTATGACAAGGGAAAGATTCTTTTAGTCAAGATTCAAGAAGTATAACATAATGTAGTTGAGCAATTTAAGGCTTCAATTATAAGTAGGTATTGATGAAGACCACTGACTGGTCAAAGTTGACTTAGAAGACACGACCATTTCAGCCTTCGGGCTGAAGAATCAGCCGTGTTTTATTTTTAAGTGTAATATTAGTCCATTTACGCTTGACAAAACTAAACCAGTACTCTTAAACAGAGTTGGTTGCACATGCAGTCCCACATCTTATGTACTAGCATTGTTATTGCATAACAATTTTTAGACAAATCTTATCCTAACAATTCTTATTAGCAAGGAGAGTGAAAAATATGCTTCTATGAGTTCCATTAGCCTTTCAGCTTGTTTCATGTGTTCATGGTGCCTCCCCAGTTTGGGAAGCAAAACCCTCGAGTAAAAGGACTCACATTATTTCTCTTTGTGGGGGGCTAGCATAAGATAATTACATGATGGAAAAAAGCAGGTCTATGTGCTAAAGTAACGTCCTTGGTAGAGGATTTGTCTTAGTAATTAAGTACTCAAGTCTCTTAGAGGATTTAAGATGCTAAAGGAGGGAAGGAAGTCCTTATATGCCTATGCCTCATAAATGATGACAGATCTTACCACGGACTTTGAACTAGGATTGCCAAAATTCCAAGTTTCATCATACAATATATGGTAAAATACTATATTAATGTGTCACATCATCTACAAGTTAACAATTGTACCGCAAGCCTTTAGAGGTAAGGTCCTTGGTAGACTTCCATGTAACTTCTTATCTCCGAAAATGATAATTTGCTTAAAGCAGACCCAAGTATATCCAAATTAAAAGAAGTTTAGCCCAACCAACAGAATGGTGTTTAGGGTAAAGAATTAAACCCGATGACCCACCAACCAAAGATGCAGCCATTTTTTGGGTAGTGGGTCTATTTCACATCTAATAGATAAGAAACAAATAAAGTAAGATTTTTTTTTTACATGAAACTGTAAAAAACTGCTCCAAAAACATTCATCACCCCTTTCTCCATTACCGAGGTTAAAATACAATCAAAAGAAATGCTAGTCACAGAAATATAAGTATCACACCACCTGAAGAGTATTTATAGTGGGTTTAATCTCCGGAATAAAGAATAATTAAACATGTTAACCATGCCCACAAAAGAAGCTTCCTCTTCCAGAAGCCAAGGTAATAAGCTGTATATATGAAGCTTCCTAAAGTACCACTCTAAATCATGCCATACAGCGAGAAATGTGAAGATGACACATGCATTGAGAAGTTTTATTTGAGAACCCCCAAGAGGAAAATACATGTTCCTAGAACTGTAGTCAAATATATGCTTTTGTTGTCAATAAAGAAATGCAAGACATATGCAGGATAAAAGCTATGAGGGCACCTGACAAGCCATTTGTTGAAGGAAGCATGCCAATAGTTCCACAGGGTTTCCAAGTTATGGCAACTAGTTATAAACCTTGGCTTGTTCTCAGTTGTCTCAATGCAACTATCAACAACATATAGTGGCATCCAACAATTACTTTTCTATATACAGAAAGAAAAGTGGAAGATAATCTCAGGTGTAGAATTTCCAGAAGCCTACCAGCGACCAGAACAGAACAAAGTGCCAAATGAGAATAAACTTGAGCCACATGAAGATTAAGACCTGTCCGGCATAAAGAACAAAGATTACACCAGGATTTCTTACGCAACAAGCCTTGTATTATAAAAAAAAAATCAAAAAAATATAATCATGAGCTTTTGCAACTGAAAACTGGTGGTTAACTGCAAGAGGAAGGAGTTATGTGCTATTCTACGTTAAATAAAGTAGCAGAATGAGGAGATTGAAACCTTTATTCTTGTAGATCATTGGAAAATGCTGTATCACATATTACAGTGTTTCATGTAAAGATGTAAAAAAAAAAGTTGTCAAGTTTTTATTTGACAAAGATATTTGATCGTTAGAAACTTTCATATCAACTTTCCACATTTCAAATGATTTGACCATCATACCTTCAGAAGTTTCCTTTTCTGGCTGGAAAACTTTTTACTGTAACTTCTTAAATCTAGAATATCTACTATCTTAGATGGAAAAGGATCTGGGATATCTTTAAATTTCCAACAAACCAGTACTCTTAGTTAATGACTACTTTGTCAAACTGATGCAAAGATGCAAATCATCTCCAAACCGAACCTATATCTCCTAAATTTTCATATATCTATCGTTAACAGCTTGTTTAATAATTTGCATCATTCACACAAGTAAACTGCTATTTTTTCACACTTTGAATGTTTGAGGACATTTTAACTGAGACTACTGCACTTGGCCATATTGTGGTCCTATAAGAGTGGTTCAAGGAAATTTAAATGCCATCGAGACTTTCGGGGATGAACACATTTCATAATCTGGTCCCTTCTTTAAACCCTGATATTCCTATTTTCATTTTGGACAAAACCAATAATTTGATTTATAGATAACACAATTTCAAATTCTTGTCAATCCATAGTTTAAAGCCTGCAGGCCGGGCCTGGCTTTGACCGAGCCAGACCAAGCCGTAGGCCTCAAGCTTTTTGTGCATGTCTATACACCCCATAGACTCACAATAGACTTCTTTAAAGACAAATTATTTATAAATAATTAATTTTTCAAAAAATAATATGAAATATATTAGTAATTAATTTAAGAAGATTATACGAATACTGATGCATGTTTTCTTGTAATTGGTATGATGGCCATTTCAATGTCATCCAGGACTCAAAACTATGGAGACTCTTCAAAGAACAAGGACTTGATAACCAAGTTCAGGGGTGCAACTTTGGTTATTGTTTTTAATGAGAAGATTTTGTTGATAGGTGCAATACAACCCCTATTTGAAGATTCAAAGTATACCTTTGTGTTTCTTTGGACTCCTGCTTTGAATCCAAATGAGGAAGATATTTCTCTTGGATTCATTTTTACAACCTTCATGTTAGCATCAATGTTTGGAAGCTCATCTACATCTCACTTGATAACTCATTCATCACCTAAGAGGGATGCCAAATATTTGGTTAATGGACATCAGTTTGTAGATTATGCGATAGGTGGACCACAAACCATTACCACTTCTAGACATAGAGTAAAAATTATTGTTGCATTGAGATTTGGAATTCGATTAGTGAGAAAATGGGAGATTTGCATTGAAGCTCAATGTGAAATTTGTATTTGATCCGAGAGGAATAATGCTGACAACTATAAGATACAAAAACATTTACAAAATAGAATGGAGAAGCTTAGCACTCATTAATCAGACTTTAAAGGACAATGATCATTTAAAGTGACGAGGAATGTCAAGAATGGGAACAGGGCACTATAGGGGTTAGCCGTTAGAAGTCAGGGATGATCAATCCCTAAACGCAACGTTTAATCTATTTAGACAGCAGCTCGACATGCCAATAAATTTTTTAAAGAGTCTGTTAGTTGATTGTGGCCATATGTCATATTTTAAGTGGATAGGTTCATTTGGTTTAAGTTTCAAGTCGGTTAGTCCAGTAGCATAAAAGGAGTGGAATTGTAGAGGAAGGCATGAAAAATGTGATCTAAATTTTTATTCGTTCATTTTTCTCCAATTTGATTGTGACACTTGTTCTTGACATTGAGGAGTCGACACACGGTTGTGAGTGACTCTTTTGAAGGAAACACAGAGAGATGAGGAAGAAAGAAGGGGGTGACTTCGACGATGAAGTACTCAAACTCGATCTATTACTGAAATGTTATGTTACCCTCACAACGAAAAGCTGAAGGAAATTATTTCTTGGGGCCGATTCCGAGTGAATTCAGTGAATTTAAATCATTAACTCGAATTCATATCATTAAGATTTGGAAGAAGACGAAAAACAGTGATTGTGAAATTCCTTCACATATCGAAAATTTGGTGAAATTAGAAAGATTAGAGCTTTAAATGAACAAATTTGTTGGCACTAGGAAGGATTTTCTGTATTTGATAATCATTCTCCTGTATTTGATTTTCATTCTTTTTTTATTTTTAATTTTGTTTTTGATATTTTAATGTTTAGTTGAAATTTATTAGTTGGCAAATTAATTTGTATATTATTAAAATGTTAATAAATTACTTATTCTTACGATTTTGTCCTTTAATATATTATTACGTACCAAAATTATTCTTGTAAAATTTGGTTTACAGGCATACTAGGTCACTTTTGACCAATTAAAACGTTGAAATGTGCACTTTATTTAATTTTGAGTGCAAAGTGTACTTTAGTCGAAATATAAAGACACAAGCTAAAAAGCAAGACACAAGCTGCTACAAGTCTTCATTTACAAAAAAGAAAAGGCAAGCTGCTATGTTTTTTCTTTTTTAAAAAGGCCAAGCATGTGAAAGCAGGAGGAAGAGACGAAGCAGCTGACCGGTCACAAGCAGAGGTGGGGGTTCAGTTTGCGTAATATAAATTTGATATAATACAATAGTTTACATAATGTAATAAAATTATAATATAATGATAATAAATTATTACGGTATATTTATTTGTTTAATTCTTAGTATTGGTGTACTAACTATAATGTTATTATATTATGTTCAAAATTATGTTTAATTCATTAAATTATATAATATATATAATGAATAAAATAAATTATAAGCCAAAATATTAAATAAGTTATAATCATTATTATTTTGTCTTTTATGATCTATTGTATTACAGAGGTAATAGACCAATATCTGTAATGGACCAATACGTGTAATGGGTAAACAAAACATAATAAATATCACAGTAATATAATAACGTATTACATTACGGAACTATTACATTGATTTGACGTGCACCAAACGCAACATAAGAGAAGTAGAAGTTCCGGGATTTGATAATCTAGCAATAAAACGTCATTAATTTACAGAATGTGTACAAACTATACTATGCGAAAAAAATATAAAATAATAGCAATGCTATAGACACAAAGCATACGTAGAAATTATACACAAAAATAACATAACAGATGATTTGTAAGTATTTGATTGACCCATTTACAGGGCGGAACTACTCATATGGCAGCATAAGCAGTTGTCTATGCTGATGTTTTTTCATTCTAAGCATAAGAGTAGGGGCAAAAATATAATTTAATAAATTCAAGTCTCCTTCACCTCCGCAACTCCTCATCTCCGCCTCTGCGCATATCAAATGCCAAATGGATGATTTGTCAGACTTAAAAGATAACTAAATTAGGGTTTTTTTTTTGTTTGTTTGATAATTTAATTTTTTTTTTGAATTTATTGTTGGTTGGGGGTAAATAAATTTTAATTTTTTAAAATGATTTTGTTGTATTTTTGACATAAGCTGTAACTAAATTAGATTTATTTATTTTTTGATAAAATTTGATATCTATTTAAATTTATTGTGGGTTGAAATTAAATGAATTTTAAATTTTTTTATGATTAATTAAAATCCGCTCTAAGCCTCTTACTGAGAGCAAATACCCATTTAATTATATGTATATACTCTGTATCCGATAACAAGAATTGATAATGAAAATTTATTACAAAAAATCTTACCTCATTTAATTATACCACCCACCTCAAACTCACCCTGACAACCAATTCTTCTTATAAATGAATCCACCAAATACTTGTACATATCATGTCAATTTGTTAGTTTGTTTTTCTTAAACTCCTGGGCCTCCCGCACTTGATTACCCAGATGAAAATTAGTTTTCCACCCCATAGCAAAAATGCAAACTTGTACTAGAAAAAAGTCGAACAATTTACACGCGTCCAAATAATCTTCTCACGCACTGCACAACAAGACCCAGCAAATTAAAAGTTAAAACAACCGTCCAACTGGCAAGGGAAGGGAGATACCTAAGCAAACTATTTGATTTTGAGTACCAATTGTGGCTGGAGAATTTTGGACCTCAAAAATTAATTCTGGTCAGTGTTTTCACACAACCCGTAAAAAACTGTCCTTTTCCCCCGCCCAAATTTCCTTCGCTTCTTCAACCATCCTCTCTGTATCTACTAAACCTTTTCATCCAAGTTCATGATTCTTTGTCTACACTTGTCAAACCCCAATTTTCTTGCATACCCGCCTACTTTTACTTGGTTTTCTAAATTGGGTACCCCAAAAAAGTGCCCTTCTTTTTTGGGGTGTTTTGATTTGTGTGTGTATGAAAATGGTGGGGGCGTTATCTGTGGTGGGTTCATCAATGGTGGATTCACACACTTGTCCTTGTTTATGCATGGATTCTTTGACATCAAACAGTATGAGTCACAAGGGCAGTGGGGACTTGATTTTGCATAGGAATTCAATGGGTAAAAAAAAGGTTAATTTACCGAGATTGGGCACTTCTTTCATTGATTTAAGGCGGCTTTGGGCGAAAGGCCTCTCAAGGAACAAGAATTCAAAGAAGCAGCACAAGGCTAGGAGTCTTGTGATTGTCAATGAAGTGGCTGGACAGTATGAAGACAGTTTTGAGGATGTTAAAACAGTAAGAATAAATTTTCAAGTAATTGTTCATTTTATTATATATTTATTTGATTAGTTTAAAGTAAGAAACAGTTTATTGGATTCATTTGTTTGTCGTAATGTTTTTTGATTGTATACCCGGTTTGTTTCAACATAGAAGTAATTGTTCCGAAAAGGTTTGGTGGTTGCACATGATAGTTTTAGCGTATGTTCTCTAATTTCTTCTTCTTTTTTCTCCGATGAAGTAGGGGTAACGAAATCAAGAATGGAAAACTATACTATTTTCTGTTGTACATAATAGGTAGACTTGGCAAACGAATAGGACCAACTCAAATGGATCGGGCCGTGAACGGATCGGACCAAAATGGCCCGAATTTTTTTGGACAAAAAATATGCAGCCTGGACCGGGTTAGCCTGCAAGCCATTTGATTATTTAATTATTATTATTATTTTATAATTATGATACATAATATGATGTTTTGATTTTGGGCTATTGAATGTATCATACAATTTATTTTATTCAATAAAAATGTACGTATTAACAAAAAATATTGAAAAACTTTGTTTGATTAAGAAATAATATCAATTTTATAAACTATTGTGAGTATTATTTATTTGATTAAATATGTTACATGTACAATCAAATAATTGTCACTATATAAATACATACATGTGTAATGTGTTTGTGGTATAATTCTAACATTTTTTTTAAATTAGTCACTTGGTATTTAATTACATTTCATATCTAATAGTCATATGTTTGGAGATAATAGTATTGTGAACAAAGGAATAGAAGTTTTGTTTCATAAATTGATCAAAACGATTAATGAATTAAGTTATGTATTGATGTATTTATTTTTTTTTGAAAAAAAAAAATTGGGCCATGGGTCGGGCCAAAATTGCCCACTTTTTTTTTAGCTGAAAAATGCAAGCTCGTAGCCCACTTCATTTCGAACGGACCAAGCCGGCCTACGGGCTTGGGCCAATTTTACCATGTCTAATAGTAGGATAGATTTCTTCGAATCACTTATGAGCCGTTTGGTTTGAAAGAATTGAGGTTGGAAAGGAATTGTCATTCCGACCAAGCATTCTTCTAAAGTTTGGTATGTTAAGTTTGGTAAGAATGATTATTTCGACGGAATCGGGTTTTTCTTATAATTTGGAATTTATATTCCTTAGCCCCTAACAAATTGCGATTCCAATGAGTAAAGTGCTATTATCCATATAAATATAAATATATATATATATATATATATATATATATATATATATATATATATATATATAAAGGATCAAGAGCATACCCCCTTTAGCGACGGACCGGACGACGGTTTGGTCCATCGCCATAGGTTCGTCCGTCACTATATGTTTATCCGTTGCTATAGGTTATCCGTCGTTAAAAGCTATAGCGACGAACGAACCTATGGCGACGGACCAAACCGTCGTTAAATGAGGTATGTTTGGTATGATTTATTTCTCTCTCTCTCTCTATATATATATATATATATATATATATATATATATATGACGGTTCAAAAGTATACCTTCTTAAGTAACATACTTTTATCAAAACGACGTCATTTTGAAGATTCTTTTTTTTTAGATTCGTCCTCTCTCTCTCTCTCTCTCTTTCTCTCTCTCTCTCTCTCTCTCTCTCTCTCTCTCTCTCTCTATATATATATATATATATATATATATATATATATATATATGAAAAATATATATATATACACAGCTGTGTAGTGCATAGTCGCTTATGGTGACAGTTTTTTTGGGTTACAGGGACGGTTCAACCGTCGCCATAGAAGACTGTGTACTATACAGTTGTGTAAATATATATATATATAGAGAGAGAGAGAGAGAGAGTTAGTTAGTTAGTTAGTTAGGGATATTTTGGTCATTATATTGTATTTCATTACATTCTGATATAGCTTTTAAGTAACATACCAAACGCATGAATGAAGTGTTCGATTTTGATTCAATTATGATCTGATAACGATTCCAACCATCATTCCATTCCGTCCTAAAACAATTTCGTCTAATCAAAAAGCCTGTTAATTTCTAAGCACGTGCATCACAGGAAGAACATTTTTAACGAGATTACGTCATGTCATCGCTTACTTGAGATGTTCAAGACGCTCATTTGGTTTCATTACTTGGCATTCTCTAAATTTATATATATATATACACACACACACACACACACACACACACACACACACACACACACACACACACACACACTCCCTTCATCCCAAATTAAATGGCCAGTTTTGACTTTATAAAGTCAAATTGACTATTTTAAAAATTAATTTTTATACCATTTTTGTTAAAATATAGATGAAGGAATTATAATCAAAAGAAAGTATATACAATTTACTAATAATCATAATTTAATTAGTAATTTTAAAAATAGTCAATTTGACTTAAAAGAGTTAAAACTGTGCATTTAATTTGGAACGGGGGAGTATTAGGTTTCTAATAGAGTATTTTAGATTTACTCTTATGGTTATTCAAATCTGTAAAAATTATTTAATCATTGTAATTCGTAAATATCATTGATATGTTAGAGAATTATTCCATAAAGTTAATCCTAACCTTCCATTAGATTTGATCTTAGCCATTGCTTGTATGGCCAAGTCCTAAAACAAAGTTGTAGAAGTGAAAGTAAATAGGGGAAAAAGTTTTGGATTGCTACATTTGCTATTACGGGAATGAAATTGTATCATGTTTTGTAGCGTTCATACTGAAATGCAATTCGCTACTAATTTAGCGTTTTTAAGTTACGGTCGAATTACTATAATAATAAATATTAAGTAATCACAATGTTATTCAAAGTTTTGGGAGTTTCAAGTATGTACATTATAACATGATACATATATAAAAGCTAGATTAAGGCACGAAATTCCTTGGTCGAAATCCTAAAATAATAAATCTCAAGGAATCACAACATTATTAGATGTTCAAGTTTTCAGAAGTTTCATGTACATTATACTATACAAATGAGCATGTCTGTTTACGTCTGCTATAGCTTCTATATGCACGTACACTCTTACGGTCACAAACATGTGCACATGTTGGATACATTTATGTGCCTGTGTATCTGCTTTTGATGGCTGAACACGCATGTCAACATATACATAAGCATATGAGTTTTTGAAGGGAAAGCCGAAGCTGATGTTTATTAAGCGCTTTACATATTAATATGTATTCTCTTTCAATATATGCCATAGAATAAAATAAAAGTAAAGAATATATATCAGTTCCTTGATCATTATCACTATTATGTCCTTTCAAGTGCAGTCTTTCTCAGTATTTGTCATATTGTATTTGACCAAGATTTTTATTTATTGCAGCAAATAGTTAATTTATTTACATACAAAGCTGTGAGGACTGTTCTAAACCAGCTTTATGAGATGAACCCTACTCAATATCGGTGGTTCTATGAGTAAGTGCCGTCCAACATGTTACTAAATTTACCCTTCCTTTGTCGTGATTATTCCTAGCTTCTGCTGTCTTACATGTCCTAGTAACTTCGTCATATCCAGCCTCATGTTAAGGGTCTCTTAAAACATCAACTACCCCTGGATACATGCAATCTTCCTCTTTCACATGTATTTAACAATTACCTCCTAAAGTTAGATTTTGGCTATCTCAGAGCCAAAACTGACAACTTTTTCTGAAAGAGTGCAAGAATCTTTTGGGTTGCCTTGGTTTGGTATCAATTCTAAGTAGCACGAAACAAGATCCTGCACAAACATTGTTAGCTTGAGCATGGCCAAAGCAAATTCAGGCTTCAGAAATCCAGATCAAGAGTCCCGATTTGAACAATCTTGCAATCTCGATAGTGATCAGACAAAGTGGCGTCTGATTTAATTATTTGCCTTAGATTAGCCACAAACTTCCTCATCCTCTGTATCTTGTACTCGAACACTATTTCCATATTTCCATATATTTCTTATTCGTCATTCCTTATTTTTCTCTTGACAGTTTTGTTGTGTCAAACAAGCCTGATGATGGAAAACGGTTTCTTCGCATCCTTGTAAAGGTAACGACCTCGACAAGTTATAAATATCAAATTTCATAACAATCTTGACACTGAGCGTTGTTTCTAATAATGTCTCTCGCCCAGAAAATTGACATTATATTAATCTTGCTCACAATCAACAGGAGAAGCAGGAACTTGCAGAAAGAGTGATGATAACACGCCTTCACCTCTACGGAAAATGGGTGAAGGTACTGAATCCATGATGTTCCTCAAGGATTTCCATTTGACATGTGAATTAACAGTTTATTTTTTTGTGTCTTAGAAATGTGATCATGCTGCAGTGTATAACGAGATTTCCGACCAAAACTTGGAGTTGATGCGCGAACGGCTCATTGAGATGGTGATATGGCCCTCAGACGACACAAACACAGGGAAGATTGGATGAAGGGCTACAAGTGATCTTTTTAGTCGGTTCGCCTTATTTTTATCTTGTTTTTGGTTATTCTTATCGTCTAGGTAGGTCATATCCATGCTCCAAAATTAACTAGTTCAATCTTCAAATTTGTATTATTTTCCACGTATAAATAAGGATTCGCATGTAATGTATATCAAATGTTGTGTATATATATACCATTTAGATCCAGTTATATGAGAAGACTTCGAAGCTCTTTAAATTTTCTGCTTAAATGAAATTTTGAAGAACTTGAAGAGGAGTAAGAAGCTCTTTAGTTAGGTAGAAAGGCAAGTCTAAGGGGGTGTATTCAATTAGGATTTGTAAGGATTTATAAAGACTTTAAAAGTTTAGTTGTATTCAATCAAGACATTTAAAGAGTTTATAAAAGTTTAGTGGTATTCAATTATAACTTTTCTAATGTCTTTAAAAGTTATGTGGTATTGAATTAAGACTTTTACAAAATCTATAAAAGTATTTCGGTATTCAAAAAGTTATAGATTTTAAAGATTTTTATCAAATGGTGGAGTTTGATAGGCTTTAAAACAAAATTTATTCATATTCAAAGTCTTCCAAAGTCTGGCCTTATGCCTAAAAACTTCCAAATATTTGTCAAAAACTTTCAAATATTTCAGAAAGAGAGAAGATGAAAATAATATAAAATAAATAAAAATAAAATTAATAAAAACACATAATAATAAATAATTTTCCTAAAATAATAAAAATACTTAAAAACTAACAAATAAAAATAGTATAAAATAACATAAAATAATATAAATTAATTGAAAACTCACAAAATATATCAAAACCAAATTAAAATAAATATTAATACATTTAAGTACAAAATAATTACAAAAACTTAGCATTTAGGGAATAAAAATATAGCATAGTTCATCCTCATTAGCTGTGTAAACTTACATGTTAGTGTTGATTTAATATATTTTGGGTGTCATTTATACTGGTGATTTGAAAATGTCTCCTATAAAACTTTTGATAAATAATAATATACTAAGTAAACTGTCTAATAGAATTGTTCGCATTTTAGCAACTGTTTCTATGGAGAATTTTCATGAATAACCCCTCCTTTCATTTGGTTGCAAATGTCATTTTATGTTGTTGAGTTAAAATTGTAATTACAATATTTAGGTACTAGTAGTAAAAAAACAATAAAAATTTTTAAAGTTTTATGTGGTTTATAAACTTTTTCCATTATAGGGCAGTGTGTAATTTTCTCTAAATCAGTTATCCCTTTAATTTTTTATCCATTTGTGATTATTGGATTATGTAATACTCTATTATGTCAAATGTGTAAAGATGGTGATGCTTCTAGACCAAACCAATCTATCAAGTTCATTATTTCTATAGTTTTCTTCAAAGTATATTGTCTGACCTCTTCAACAAAATGCTTAATGATGTAAGTTACAAGATATATTAAAAGTATATAAAAGTCTATCAAAATCTTTAGTAAAAAGTCTATAAAAGTATGTCACTTATTTCATGGAGTCTTTAAAAGTCATTTTAAAAGTCTTTAAGGTCATTAAAAGTCAACAAATTCTACAAAAATCTATCACTTAAAAAGAGTCTTTAAAAGTCTTAATTGAATACACCCCTCTAAGGCTACATTGTATTTTATTTTAACCCTTTTAACTCTTTCAGTTATTATTCAAGAATCAGGTTTGACTGTGATATGGGGGTTGTGATAATGAATTGATATATAATAATACTGCCGTTCTAAAATATAAAATTATTGTCGTCTTTTAAAAATTAGTTCAAATTTTTTTTAAATTTAAAATTAAAATAATACGCCAAAAATTATAAAATAATAAATATTGTAATTAATAATAATATTTCTTAAATAATTTATAATTTTGACTAAAATCAAATAAATGTGTCCATTTTAAGTTTAAAAATATTTTAAATTAATTTTAAAAAGTAATGGATTAAAAAATTTGATAATGTTATTATATTTTGAAATTTATGATGGACTGTTTACATGAAAGTGGGATTAGTTTTTATCTGTTCCCTCAGAAAATAAAATTCAACACTCAAGTTGGTTATAATCTCAACTGTTCAAAGTATCCACTCGAAACTTTATACCCAATTTATGTTCTTACCATACCAATAATAAATTTAGTCTTAATTTTTTTTTCTAGTCTTTTAAACTCTTATAGAAGAAAAAGAAATTCAAAAGATTTCTACTTTCAACAAGTCATAAAAGTACTAAACTTAAAATAAAGTTAATGCTCAAATTTGCTAAGTTAATTTAAATTAGAAGGCTAAAGAAAATAAAATGGAAATTGATATTTTTAATTGATATTTTTACATATTCTCCTCAAGGTGGAACCCACCTCACTCAATCTGATAATTTCACATGTTCTCCCCTCACATGTCCCACGTTTATGTGAGAGATTATGTGAAAATATCAAATATATCTCTCAATAATAAAATTACTTTTAATAACTACTCATAAAAATAGTGCTCCCTTCGAGTGGCTATCATCTATAACCAAATACTTTGTTTCTCTGTGTCGATATTTATAGTGACAGTTCTTAATTTTATTTTTTTGTAAAACTATGATAACGGGACATACTTCGTCATAGACCCTAAAAACCGTTGTCATAAATTTTAATATTGAAAAACATAGTGTTAGGATGAATATTTCGCTAAGCCTGGTCTGGTAAATCTATGATGGGCTAGGCCCAACGGACCGTCAGCTTGGCAAATTCTTATGAGGACTTCTAAGTCCAATAGGCTTGGGATAGGACCCTAACCAATCTGGACTGTGGCTATTTGCTATATCTAATCTGAATTAGAATATGAGTCAGGTTCTTAGATGGTTTAGGAGATTACCTTCCTATTCAAACTATACCACGTTGATGGACAATCCTAAAGGGAATCGGTAAGAGTCAGGTATACACTATAAATACCCAGTCAATGATGGAGGAAAGGGTTACGCACAGATACACATTACTACTATACTAAATACTTGGACCTCTATTGTTGACCTTTCTTAAAACCTTCACTAACTCTTACACCGGAGGAGTCCACCAACGGCCCAAGCCGTTAGGACTTTTGTGCAGGTATCCTATCTGGACGGCCAACAGGACAGCCGGACAAATCCAGGCGTCAACATTGGCGCTAGAAGGAGGGCTAGTACCAAGTAAAATTTCCATCAATCATCATTGATATGGAAACTTCACACTCGCAAAGTTATTCACGGCGACCAACACCCTCCCAGTCTCGTCGGGAGACGGCGGGTGAGAAAGAACGTCGCCTCCAGATAATCCTCGACAGGAAAAAGGCTCTAGATATCCAGCAGAAAGAGCTTGACAAGCAGTACGAGGAATTAACGGAAACAGGGGACAATCTCTCGAGCCAGAGAGGCTCGGCCTCCCGCTCAGACCACCGTGGCAGACGGGAGGACAGACACACGGAACGCCGTAGAGGTGGCCCCCAACCCCGAGAAAAGGAACTGACCCGCTCCAAGTCGATTTGGACGGCGGATTTGAGGAAGCGAGCCAGATCACCCTCCAAAAGGGATAGGGAGGACAGACGCAGCCACGGGAGCCATACTGGAGAATCCTCACCCAAGAAGGCTTCAGATAAGTACTATGGGTCCAAGAAGGCCCGGTTCTCCCCGTTCTCAAAGGATTTAGAGGAAGCCAAAATCGATCGAAGTCGAAAAGTACCCACTTTGGAGATGTATGACGGAACGGGAGGCCCGCATGATCACACCTACTCATTTGAGCAAGCCATGCACTTCCATGGTCATGATGCAGTGGCGATGTGTCACCTGTTTTTATCTATTCTAAAGAAGACAGCTAGAGAATGGGTCACCTCCCTCCCGAGCGGGTCTATTAAGTCATGGGAAGAGCTACAGGAACAATTTCATACCCGCTTCGGGAGCAATAAAAGACGGGCCAGAATGATGACCTCTCTACTACAAGTAAAACAGAAGCCGAATAAGACTCTTCGGCAATATGTCAAAAGATTTCGGGAGGCTGTGTCTGAAATCAACGGAATCGATCCAAAGCAGGTAATCCAATTTTTAACTATGGGATTAAACGTTGACAAATCAAGCAGATTGATCGAGGAACTCATCTCAAAAGCTCCAGAAACCCTATCAGAAACTTACGAGAAAGTAGACAAGTTTGTAGAATTGGAAGAGGCTCTCGCCAATCTTCGGGGCTCTTCGAAAAACACAGGTGAGTTTCACCAGAGAAACCCCGAAGACGAAAGCGCCGAGAAGAAATCCAATGGCTCCGGCAAAAAGGGGAATGACCGAAGAGATTCTAGCCAAGATCGACAGCAAAAGAACCATCCCCCAAGGGATAGAGGAGGTGCCGACAAGGATTACACGCCCCTGAATACAAACAAAAGTAATATCGTGAAAGCGATAAAAAATGAACCCTTCTACGAAAACCCCCCGAAGATTCGGGTTTTCGCAAGGCAAAAAAACGGGGATAGATATTGCACCTACCACGAAGCAAAAGGACATGATACCGATGAGTGTTACCAACTCAAAGATTTCCTAGAAAAACAGATACGGAAGGGTAACCTCGACTGTTACGTCGCCGATTCTCGTCGACAATCAGCCTTCGATCGCCTGGAACCACCTCCACCCGCTTCCGAGGTAAGAGGAGTGGTTGATGTCATCTCTGGAGGATCGATCACCGTTCTGTTTAACAGAAAGAGGAAAGCCTTCGGAAGAGAAGTCCATCAAGTGTCCGGTAAACCCCAGGATATTAAGACCGACCCCATCACTTTCTCTGACGATGATTACCCGTCGGGAATGGTTATTCCGCATCAGGACGCACTGGTCGTCACAGCTCAGGTCGGCACTATGGATATGAAGAGGATGCTTGTTGATAATGGGAGTTCAGTCGACGTACTCTATAGCCGAGCATACAATCGGCTGGACTTGGGGGGAATGAAGCTGGAAATCTGCAATGAGTCCCCCTTATATGGCTTCGGGAATAACCCGGTCCGTATAGCAGGGACGATCGAATTGCCTGTGATTTTCGGGACTGCCCCAAAGCAAGCTTCCATCATGGTCCGTTTCTATGTAGTCCAGGTGGAAAGTAACTACAACGCCATCTTGGGAAGAACGACTCTGTCAGCATTGAAAGCCGTCACCTCTATCCCGCATTTAAAAATGAAATTCCCAACAAAGAATGGGATCGGGGAATCAGTCGGCGACCAAGATCTTTCCCGAAGATGCTATCTGCAGACCATTCAGGCATCCCCTATCATCGACAGCAAACAGAAAGCCACCATGAAGATTGAGCTCGAACCTTTCACTGAGGGATGCACTGAACCAATAGCAACACCTGCCGAAGATACGGTCCAGGTTCCGTTATTTCAAGGAGATGACGAGAGAACAGTACAGATTGGGACAGGCCTTCAGGAAAAAACCAGAGCGCGGTTGGTGGCCCTTTTACAACAATACTCGGATATCTTTGCTTGGGTCCCAGCCGATGTGCCAGGCATTGATAAGACTGTGGTCGTGCACCAGCTGAGTGTAAAGCCAAACTCAAAACCTGTTAAGCAAAAGCGAAGGAACATAGCTCCCGAAAGACAACAAGTAATTGATGACGAAATCGATAAACTTCTGGCTGCTGACTTCATCTTTGAAATCAATTATCCAGAATGGCTCGCGAATGTGGTACTAGTTAAAAAGCATAATGGGAAGCGGAGGATGTGCGTGGATTATACAGATCTGAATAAAGCGTGCCCGAAAGATTATTACCCTCTCCCGAATATCGATCAACTGATTGATTCCACATCGGGTCACACTGTAATGAGCTTCCTGGATGCTTTCTCGGGATACAATCAAATTGCTATGCATGAAAGCGATATCCCTAAGACATCCTTTATCACTCACCGAGCCATCTACGCGTACAAAGTGATGTCCTTCGGATTAATCAATGCGGGGGCTACTTATCAGAGAATGATGAACAAAGTGTTCAGCAGCCAGATCGGGAGAAATATGGAAGTCTATGTTGATGACATGATTGTTCGAAGTATGAAGGAAGAAGACCACCTAGCCGACCTGAAAGAATGCTTCGAGAACGTTAGGTCAAACAACATGAGACTAAACCCGACTAAATGCACATTTGGCCTCGGGTCAGGCAAATTTTTGGGATATATGGTTAGCCGAAAAGGGATAGAGGCAAATCCTGAAAAAATACTGGCTATCCTTGAAATGCAATCGCCGAAAAATTTTAAAGAGGTTCAACGGTTAACGGGGAGGTTGGCAGCTCTTCGACGGTTTGTGGCACGCTTAGCCGAGAAGTGTCTACCTTTCTTCGGTACTCTGAAGGGGGCCCAGAATCAGAAGACATTTTTATGGACCGAAGACTGCCAAGAGGCCTTTGAGCAAATTAAAAGGTATATCTCATCTCCTCCAGTACTGAGTAAAGCGCTCCCCGAAGAGAATCTACAATTATACTTATCTGCCATTTCTTGGGCGATCGGGTCGGCTCTGATAAGAGAGGACTCACAGGGACAAAAATCTGTCTACTACGTAAGCCACGCTCTCCGAGATGCTGAAACAAGATACCAAAATCTAGAAAAATTGGCTTACGCGTTGGTTATCTCCAGTCGGAAACTCCGGCATTATTTCCAAGGACGAACTATCCTCGTCTTCACAGACTAGCCACTTCGGAAAATCCTTTATAGGCCCGAGTCGTCGGGAAGGCTTGCAGCATGGGTCATCGAGCTGAGCCAGTTTAATATAGAATTTCACCCTCGGACAGCAATCAAAGCACAAGCACTCATTGACTTTATCATTGAGTGCTCATTCCGTGATGATCTAGAGGACAAGGAACCCGACTGTGATAAACTGACATCAACACCCGAAGAAACTGTATGGACTCTGTTCGTAGACGGATCCGCTACTGGGACGAAGAGTGGGGCCGGCATCATCCTCACTTCTCCCGAAGGTTTCAAAATACAACAATCTATACGATTTGGGTTCATAGCCACTAATAACATTGCCGAATATGAAGCACTAGTGGCAGGGCTAAAGCTAGCCCGAAGCCTGGAGGTAAAGAACTTGGCAGTATATAGCGACTCCCAACTGGTGGTGAAACAAGTGTTGGGAGAATATGAGGCAAAAGAAGTTCATTTACAGGCCTATCTCCAATTAGTTCGGTCATTGTTGACATTCTTCCCGAAATACCAGCTCATAAGAGTAGTCAGATCGGAAAATACAATGGCCGATGCCCTTTCCAAGTTGGCAACCACCGATCAAGGGGAACTAGACGGAGCAGTATATCTAGAAAATCTTCAGCATCCGAGCACCTTAGTTCAAACAATATTGGATATTGAACAGGCGGATTCTTGGATGACCCCGATCATTCAATTCCTTCTGACCGGTGAATTGCCCGAAGACAAGTCTATGGCCCGAAGGATAAGGTACAAATCCACCAAGTATTGTATCACGAACGATAAGCTGTATCGAAGATCTTATTCTTCACCACTGCTCCGATGTCTCGACCCTAGGGAATCTGATTATGCTCTTCGGGAAGTTCATGAAGGTATCTGCGGTGACCATGTGGGAGCAAAGGCACTGGCCCATAAAATTTTGCGACAAGGATATTTTTGGCCGACAATGCTTGAAGATGCCAAAGACTTCGTCAAAAAATGTCATAAGTGTTAGATATTTGCATCCGTACCACACCAACCTCCCGAGGAGTTATCTCCGATACTCTCTCCGATCCCCTTTTCCGTATGGGGAATAGACATATTGGGCCCTCTTCCACAGGGTAAGGGACAAGTGAAATTTGTGATCGTCGCCATCGATTATTTCACCAAGTGGGTAGAAGCCAAACCACTTGCCAAGATCACCGAGCATACATGTCTACAATTCTTCAAAGAACAAGTAGTTTACCGGTTCGGCATCCCGATGATCTTAGTTTCCGACAATGGACTTCAGTTTGTTGGTAAAACTTTCGAAGGATTCTTATCAGAACTTAATATCCAGCATCGTCGGACTTCAGTAGCCCATCCACAAGCAAATGGTCAAGTAGAAGTTACAAACATGACACTTCTTCATGGCATCAAAAGAAGATTGGAAGAGGCGAAGGGTGCCTGGCCCGAGGAGCTTTTGCATGTTCTTTGGGCCTACCGAACAACTCCTCGGACTACTACTGGGGAGACGCCTTTTAAGATGGCCTATGGTTCCGAAGCCCTGATACCTATTGAGATCGAAGTACCTTCTCCGAGAATCTTAAACTTTGATGAAATCCTCAATAGCGAAGGTCTTCGGTTGAACCTCGACTTATTGGAAGAGGAACGTGATTCAGTAGTCCTCAGATTGGCTGCTTATCAACAACGAACTGCTCGGCATTTTAACAAAAATGTCAAAAGAAGGTCATTCAATGTGGGCGATCTAGTTCTTCGGCAAGCTGAGGCATCAACCCCTCGAGAAACCGGCAAACTGATGCCAACATGGGAAGGACCATACTTAGTGATCAAAGTATTGAAAGTCGGAACTTACAAGCTTCAGGGCATGGATGGAAAAAATGTTCCAAATACTTGGCATGCTGTTCGGCTTCGTAGGTATTATCAGTAATTTAGAATTTTGTACTTAGTCAAATTTTGAGGCTATCATTGAAGCCTATAGAGTTTTGTACATAGTCAATTCTTGAGGCTATCTTTTAAGCCGATCACATGTTATCTTTTCGATATTAATGAGAATATTTTTTATCATCTGGTCTTCGTATTACTATTTTGATACACACTTTAAAATTAATCTGCTAGCCTCATCGGATTTACATTCGATCAGGCTAGTGGGGGGCGAAGCAGTATAAGTGAACAGTTGTACATACAGATGATAGAATAAAACTCATGAGAAAAGATAAGTCATAATCATTCAATTCATAAATGTTGAAAGGTTTACAAGATAAAAAAAGAAATATAGCAAAAACTTTACAAATCAGTCCTCGGGAAATACAATTCCCAGCTGATCGGGATCATGACCCTTCTCCTTGGCAAGCTCGCGAGCATATTCGAACCCATCGCTGAACTCATTTACAACAGATGATAAGATATCGGCCTGAAATTGATCCGAGGCCTTATATTCATCTATCACCTTCTGTTTGAGCTCGGGAATCAGGACGCTCGGGGAGGCGGCGGCAATCGGTCCTCTTAACCAATCGGCTTCTTTAGCACCCCAGCCTTCGACGATCAGTTCAACATTGTCTTTCAGATTCTTCATCTGATCAGTCTGAAGTTGGATGATATTTTCCGATTGGGTCAAGAGAATCTTCTGACTTTGGAGTTAGGCCTCGAGCTCGTTCTTGTTATTCTCCAGCTGGATCTTCTTGAGCTCTTTGGCCTGCACCAAATCCATAGCATGGGCATTCGCCTTCTCCAGATCGATCACCCGGGCCGTCAGGCGTTCGATCTCCTTGTCCTTCTCAAGACGAGCCTCCCGGGCCGACTCATACTCATGTTTCATGATATGGAAGGAGTCATGCATGGCCTTGAGCTGGTCTTTGGTCTTCTGATGGTTCTTCAGAGCCTCAGCATGCCCTTTGCTGCTTTCCTCGGCTCTTCTCTCCAGAACCTTCTGCTCATCAGAAACCCTTAGGAGAATTGCATTTCCCTGAAAAGAAAAGGTTGAACGATGAATGAGTCAGAAAGTTAACCAGTTCAAATAAGAAAATCTTGCAGGCAGATCCTTACCTTCGCATGACAGGAGAACAACATTTCCATAAGCGTCTTCAGATCGGCACCCTCGGTACCATCCTCGGCGAACGGGATCATCGACGTACCCAAGGACTGTATATTGATCCCCTCCTCGGGTCTTGAACTCCCGGTCGGCATGGGGGGATCTATCGGACCGCCTTGGGTGCTGGGGGGTTCTTGACCTTCAGCAGGTCTTTTCCCTTTATTTTGAAGAGGGGGAGCAAGACATTCCTCTGACTGCCTGGCGACGCTTCGATCGGCGGGAGGAATTGATGAACTTCCCTGAGGAGCAGAAGCTTGCTGGGTTCTTGCCTCCAGGACTGACGTCAGAACCAGCCTTCTCCTCTTTATTTTTGGTCTGCCGGCCCCCGAGTCCTTGGCAGCAGTTTTCTCTCCTTCTGTGGGCTTGATAATATCACCCACCTGAGAAGATCCCGTGGCCATCTCGGGATTGGCAGCGGCCTTGGTGGAGTCATTGGGCTTTGCAGCCCTCATACTTCGGCTCGCCTTCAGCTTATCGGCGGCACTCATCTTCACCCTCGGGACTCCAACTGCTTCTATTATGGCTTCGATATCAGGATTCTTTCCTTGGTCAGCCACTGCAAGGCAATCAGAACAAAAGAGTGAGTATATCAAAAAATGTTCAGAATAAAGGAGCAAGCATAGCAGAGAACTTACAACCGAAGGAATATAACCAGTCTTGGTCGTTAAGGAGGTTCCGATCCCACTTCACAGATGGTCTCTTGGAATATAAGACCTCGAACTCTTTTAGCCTTGCCCGAGAGATTTTCTTCGGATTTAGCTGGTCGTTGTTCGGGTCTGACCAAGGTCCGACCATCTCAGTGTCCGGTCCCTTGATGAAAAACCAATCCCCGTGCCACCCTTTATTGCTCGAGGGGGTCTCCATCAGGGTATCCCTTCCAGGGTTTTTCATCACCGTGAAAAACCCTTTTTCTTTATTATTGGTAATGGAAAAGAATGGAAAAAAGAAATCTATGGCTGGGAGGGTTGATTCAGAGAAACATAAGGCAATGAAACTGTTTATATGAATAAAAGAATTGGGGGATAGTTGGTTCAAACTGAGCCCCGTCGTTTGAAGTAACTCCAATACGAAGGGGCGAAGAGGGAATCGGACCCCATAGATCAGTGACTGCCTATGGATTGGAATCCATCCCCCCTCGAGCTGGTAGTACATTCTCTCCCCAGCCCCGGGTCTCTTGACTTCGTATGTTTCGGGGATATAGAATTCTGTGGGGGCTAAATCGAAGTATTGATTCCGGATTGAAGAAGGGATGTTGGCTACTCTATACAGGATATTGAAATACTTGTTCCTATTGTACTCCTCTACATCCCTTATCCTGGTGATTACCACGGGTTTCCATGGTTGTCCCTCTGGGATCCCTATTTCAGCCACAGTAACTTCGTCTTCAACCCGGGAAGACGAAGCTTGAGCCCTTGTATCTTGGGTACTGCCAGCCATTAGGAGGTATTAAAGAAAAGGAGTAAAAAACTTACTTGATTTCAGAAAGGAGGTCGATTGAAAAACAACGAAGCAGGAACGATGGAATTGGATCTGGGAATGAAATTATTCTCTCTCAAACGTCCTTTCTCTCGTGATAAGTTGCTTATAAAAGGACGATCTGTTGGAAATGACCCCTTTTATCTTGATTCAAGCGTTGCAACGGTTCAAATGGAAACGATCTGACGGATGGGGCGCACGCGCAGTATTTACTGCAGCGTAATAAATGCTCCTTCCCGCGCACGCTTCGTTAGCTAACTGGACGCGAATTTCGAAATTTAAATATAAATTGTTATACGAAGCGGCCGTGCAAGCTATTGGGCCAGATTTGTTGGGTTGAAGAAGCAAAACTTTGGGTTTGATTGGCACATAGATTATTGGGCTGAGCACGGTGGGCTTAGCAAATATTTGGGCCTGGTTATTGCGTCTGACCCAACATTTGAAATTTCGTTCATAAGGGCCCAGCGTCGCTTCGCAAAAACCTTTCTCATCGGACTGATACCTTCTGGTACCCAATGGAGCTTTCCCATCTGTCTCATGCCTCCGGGCTCCCGATGGAGCTTTCTCATCGGACTGATACCTTCTGGTACCTGATGGAACTTTCCCATCGGTCTGATGCTTCCGGTCTCCCGATGGCGCTTTCCCATCGGTCTGATGCCTCCGGTCTCCCGATGGCGCTTTCCCATCGGTTTTGATGCCTCCGGGATCCCGATGGAGCTTTCCTCCTCTGATACGTTGCCCCAGAATTCTTGTAAAGTTCAAGGAGGGTTTGCCTTCGGTCTAATATCTTCTATGTTCCTACACCTGGATTCTCGAAGAGTTATTTTCCTTCTGATCTGGCCATTTATATATACTTTTGGAGTAATTCATTCTTCTCCCCCAGCACATTTATGTACTAAGGGAGTAGGGGGCAATGTTAGGATGAATATTTCGCTAAGCCTGGTTTGGTAAATCTATGATGGGCTAGGCCCAACGGACCGTCAACTTGGCAAATTCTTATGAGGACTTCTAAGTCCAATAGGCTTGGGATAGGACCCTAACCAATCTGGACTGTGGCTATTTGCTATATCTAATCCGAATTAGAATAGGAGTCAGGTTCTTAGATGGTTTAGGAGATTACCTTCCTATTCAAACTATACCACGTTGATGGACAATCCTAAAGGGAATCGGTAAGAGTCAGGTATACACTATAAATACCCAGTCAATGATGGAGGAAAGGGTTACGCACACATACACATTACTACTATATTAAATACTTGGACCTCCATTGTTGACCTTTCTTAAAACCTTCACTAACTCTTACACCGGAGGAGTCCACCAACGGCCCAAGCCGTTAGGACTTTTATGCAGGTATCCTATCTGGACGGCCAACAGGACAACCGGACAAATCCAGACGTCAACACATAGAATTTTAATTATAGAGAATCTGATGCCTCCAATAAAATTGGTGCTAGTTGGAAAGGACGTTTGGCACTTTCATCAAGCTGCTAGATTACTGGGCAAATATGTAAACAAAATATGGTAATTAATTAAAGTTTACACGTTAATATTTAATATTGTCCACATACATGTCATGTTTCTTAAACGACCATCTCCACCGCGGCCAGTTGAAGTAGTAAACTGTAAAAGCCTATTAAAAGTTAGTTTCCTCCAATGCTTTAATAATACAAGTCTCTTTTTAATCAATTCATCAATTACAAACAAAAAAAAAAAAAACAAATTCTGTAACTACGTTTGAATTGAAAAAATAAAATTAGTGAACGAATGAAATAAAAAAGAAAGTGAAATAAATAATAGAACGATTAATTTCATTCTTTATTAGAAGGAGTTATTTCATACCATCTTTCAAGAAATAAAATTTACAAATTTGACACATATATAAATAATTTTTTCTATTTCAATAGAATAATCAAACGCATTTTTTGTTATTTCATATAAATAAATTATCTCATTGCTACTTTATTCCTGCGATCCAAACATTGTATCAGAGTTACTGGCCAAAATTAACTAGGCAACCAGATTTTTGTTCTCTAAATTCATCTTACTGTGGTGATTCTTGTACTTGGATGAAGTGTGATTACTTGTATCTCTATATCAAATTGTATCAAACTCCTAGTACAAGGGGTGATGAAGGATAAAGCCTTAACTGGCGTGTTATTTACTTCACCGTAGGTTGAGATATTACTATAATAATTAAAGAATAATATCACAAAATGTTTAAAGGAAAACTAAAAAGTTTCAAGTCATAGACTATATCTCATAGAAAATGTCAATGGGGCCGGATATAAATTACACATCCCAAATTCATCAACCATAAATATTTTTCGTATTCGCCGCTAAAATCTTCATCTCCATGGGAAATATAAATTCTTGGAAATTTAAATCTCCGCTGGAATTAATATTTTTGTAAATTTATTAAAAAAGAAGACAACTTATTTAACCATATTTGTAATAATACACATGAAAATTAATCATATGTTAATATGTATAAATGATGAAAATAATAAATAAAAATTATAATTTTGTTACTACTAAGCAAATATAGTAATTTAATAATATAAAACTCATCAAAATATATTAAGTTTATCAAGTACTACAATACTTATAATTCTATATATTTCTTGAAAAAAGTTAATAATGAAAAGAATAAACTAGAATTTTTCGCCTTCGTATATATAGGTGATGGCATATATTGTAATTATATAAATATATGAGAGTATAAACACTAGTATATATCTATATAATTATAATGGACGGCAACTAAGATTTTCCGTCCTGATACAAGATTAAAATTCTACCCCTTCCAGAATGGTATCTCATTTTAGTCTTTCTGTCTAGATACAAGTAGTCCACATCTTCACATACATGTATTTCACTTGGCCTCTCTTCAAAATAGTACACAACTTCAAGATAATACACAAATCGTTACGTCTTTCATGCAAGTCTAAACTTACCCAACAAATAACTTTGCTACCTTTGGATCTACGCATCCCCCTATCTAGCAACGTTTGGAAACAGGTCAATTTCCATTCCTAATATCAGTGTCATTTGCTTATTAGAACATTTACTATTTTTCTTGGCAAGAGGTAGTAAATATTTTTATTTATGAAAAAAAAAAATTGAAATCAAAAGAGTTGGATTCAATTTTAAATTTTTACGACTCTAAAAATTTGGATATGTACATATATTGAGACATTAAGATCAGTACAAAATAACATCTTTCACTGAGCAAATTTGACATTCGGTGACATAAGCAATTCTCGAATTTTAATTTTTATTTAATAAAAACAATATTAAATAAAAATAGATTTATGAATTTTCAGTCCAGTACAGCCCATAATGATAAAGGAATCCAGAGAGAGAGGATTAGAACTTTTTTTTTTTCCCGTCGAATATGAATTTGTCTGAAATCATTATAGAGCTAAATTCATCAGAAACAAAATCAAAATTTACACTCTTTTTTTTAACTATTATAATGATACAAAAATACATGTCCGAAGTCTATCACCCTATCTAATGGGCATGACATACCTCTGTAAAGCATACTCTGTTGTACGCTTCTACAGATGAATGTTCAGAAAACTTGGCGGCGTCCACCATTTTGCATCAATGTCTCTTGCAGTTGGCTGTTGAGTTCAAAATATTGAGAAAAAGACAGTCATGCCAAGCCATCGCCAAAAGTCATAGATTGCGCAAGTGCTGTTCTACACGAAGCTGGGAAAACGAGGAATAAAAGAGGGGGGTGAGGGGGAGAGAAATCAGACAACAAAAATATAGTACGACTATGAAACAACAATCTAAATCATGATATTCAATATTGACCTTTACATCTAGGCAGGGATCGCTGACCATAGTCTTCAACTGGTGAACTACACCAGCATTTTTCAGTTTTGCAACCCGACCAGACGCACCAGGGTTGCTAGGAGAGGTGAGATTTACTAATGTCCAGACAGTAGCTGTACGTAATCGACTGTCATTATCCTGCAAGAACTTGACCGTGACAGATTGGGTCTCATTGCCTGCTTGTGGCAAGAGTTGGTGCGTAACTGCTTCCTTGTGGAACTCGTTCCCAGATGCCACGTTGCAAAGGATGTACATTCCCTATATTAAAAGGATGTTCATAGTCTATCATAATTCATAAGCAATAAAACAAACTTAAGGAACTACATAAATGTACACATGTTACAAGTACTATTCTCACATAACAGTGGTTGTGTCTATGTCCACCTAGCAAAGCTTTTAGGGTGTCAAAAACATGGCTACTTGTAGGGGTGTCCAATTTTTTCGTTTTTTTGAGTTAATTGGAGGTTCGGTATAAAATGGATCAGTTCAGTACCGGTTCCGATACTGGTTCGCCATTTTAAGGTTCAGTATGTACCGGTGATACCGGTTTTCTTATTTTCTTATTATTATTATTAAATTAATAATAATAATAATAATAAATAATAATAATAATAATAATAATAATAATTATTATTATTATTATTATTATTATTATTATTATTATTTTCGATAAAATATGAACCAAACCGGTATACCAAACCGGTCCAACCGGTTCCGGTACAGGAATTTGGATAATTTCAGTACCAGTTTGATTCGGTACCGGTCCAATCCGGTTCGGCTTTTACCGGTTGCACACCCCTAGCTACTTGACATCTTGATGCGGTGAAAAAATCCAATTTGAACTTGGAATAGCTTTGCAGGTAAATACAACTTCAAAGTGACATAACTTTTGATATAAAAAGAGTTACAAAACCTATAATATATCAAATCGAAACTAGCGATGAGCTCTACAAGACTCATCGCCTTCGGCTAAGACATATATCATTTTAAGCCCAAAAAACCTGTTTTAAGTAGTCTTATCGTCGGTCAAAGTTTGGTCAAACTTGAATTGTATTTTTAATTTTCGTTATTCTAATTTTCCTTGTCCTAATTGATGTTGGGAAGTAGTTTAGGATTATAAATACACTTATTAGAGCTTGTGAACAATTATGTTTATTGATCAATTGATATTATTATCTTTTTCTATTTGTTAGTTCTTTATTTTTTTTGTGGATTCGAGGTTTATTTTTCGTTCTTGTTGGTACGATAACCTTCAAATCACGTTTGCGTTAAAACGTTACAATCTAACCATATTCCGCAACGTCACATCTCTTCCAAATGTAGACATGTTACGCATACCATTTTTACATAAAAATACATCATGCTATCACTGCTTCTCTCAACACCCCCTCCTCCCCAAAAAAAAAACACAACCAAAAAAAGACGGGGGGGGGGGGCACTCAATATCTTTAATGATAATGACAGGCTAAGACGTGAATAATATAACCAGGTATACTTACAGTCGCTATTTTTATTGCATAAGGGGTTTTCAGAGAATCACTACATACAACTCTGTTAGTCACTCTTAGCAAAGAAACAATTTAATGTATTCCACCATTCCAACAAGTGGAATTAATATTCAAGGGCTCACATGAGACATTTTGCTAATGATTGTTGCATTTTAATAGTAGAGTTTCTTGGAGAAAAAAATATTAGGAATGGGTAACACAATGTCATTTTCTACCAAGGGTGTAAACTAAACCAGTATTAACCTCCAATTATTCACTTTAATAAAAAAATTGTGGTACTAGAGTTAACCTGGATCAAAACTTCTGTTTTTGTAGCACTCTGCAGTTGCCTTCCAACAGCATGGAGCAAAAGACAATCCTCAACAAAGACATACTCAATAGAATTTGTAGGTCCATCGACAAGATTGCGAACAAGGCCTAGAGCTTGCTCTTGGACAGAAGGCTTGGGGTCTGAATGTACAACAAATGTGTGCATTAGCAAGCGTACAGTGTCATAAAATCAATGCATTTTTCCTAACAAAATATAGCCATGAAGAATACCACAGATAAGGCTTCTTAATGTGGTTGCTGTGAGCTCAAAGAAAATTCCTTCTTTAGAACTGTTGTCCACTAGGAACATCAAGTTTCTCAAAGCCCATACAGCATTTACCCTGATAGTAGAATCCATAGACTTTGATAGCTGAACAAGCTGTTTAACGCCTCCACATTTTATGAAAATTGACTTGTGCATAGTGAAATCAACCACTATGTTGCTAATTGCACCTAAGGCAGCAACCTGAAAAGCAGAGAAAATTGAAGGATAATCAGTATGCAACTTTAACATTAGCATAAAACATTAGCATACTGTTTAAGAGTCATCAATTCTACAAAATCTCATTGACATTGTTTCAAGTGAATGCTTCTTTAGAGAGCATAATTTTCATAACATTAATATGGAAAATGAGCGTCAAGAGGTACAGTTTATAAAATGTTCGTTTAAGATATCATTGCAGGTACAACCCCCACCACCCACCACAGGGGAAAAAATAGAAAGTCCCCAAACATACGCACCCAAAAAAATGTATTAACCACCATTGCCATAGCTAACCAATCAACCAAAATCAAACTCCAGTTAACTTCTGTACTGTTCTAATATGATAACCACACACAAAGCGCCATTAAATGGCCAAGCTCTTTTGCATCACCAACATAACACCCCAACTACCTTCCCTCAATTGTATCCTTTTAACTACCACAACATCTAAATTAGCAACCTATGCCATAATAATTAAAAACACAGTAGTAAAAAATAAACTTGAGTTTCATATTAGAAGTGCTTATACGAATTCTGCTTTTCTTAGCCTTTGATGTGTTTCACTGTCTAGTAAGCTCCTTTGCACCTACTTGCTTGTCACCGTGCTTGACAGCTTTTGTCAAAAGTTGAAAACTAAGCTTATTTCATAGCTTGTCTAGTTTCTTGTCACTTGCTCACCGGATGGTTGCACCGTATTATATTTTGTCACCCCTAGGTAATTCATGAGTAGATAACGTCTTTTCTTGCGTGTGTGTGTGTGTGTGTGTGGATGGGGGGGGGGGGGGGGGGGGTGGTTGTGTGTGTGTAATAGGAATGAGAAAGAAGAAGAGAGCGGAGCTGAGGTACTTTAAGAAGAAAATACTTTAGGGATAAGGAAGTGAGACTGTGGAAGAAAGAGAAAGCTGCATATTAATTATTTTTTAAACTTTTTTCTATTTAAGGCAACATTTATCAACAATATTTAAAACTGTTAATGATAAAACATATCTAGCTAGTAAATACAATTAACTTAAATAATACCGACTACTAAGAGAAAAAGGAATGATTCCTTTTTCAAGAAAAAGAATACCAGGAAAAAGTAAAGAATTTAAAGACTTGAAGTTATATTAAAATTGTGAATATCTTTCTTGAAGCATTGGGGTCTTCTTTAGAATTATTTCAGATTAGACGTGATTTTTAATTTTACTAATTTTGATTTTCCTCAGCTTTTGACACACTTCACTGTGACCTACTTGTCACCAACCTTGACAGTTTTTGTCACATGGTGTTAAGTAAACCTATTCCCCAGTTGACCTTGTTGCTTATCGACTAGTTGTACCATATTATTTTCCTAAACCTCTACAAATTTTTCACGAGTAGATTACCTCCTTACTAAGGATATATGTACGGCTCTAACTTTCATTGACATTATTTGTGGAGGACAGCCTTGGAAAGTTAGTGAATATAGGCTGTGTTGATATAGAGGGTGGTAAGAATTGAGATTTAGAGAATTATGAGAAAGAGGGAAGAATATACCAAAGCAACAGTACTCTGAGAAGAAAGTACTAGAAAGATTTAGGAGAAATGCGGAGAGAGAGAGAGGCTATGTCCAAGGCTCCACATCACTGGTTAATCCAGCTGAACATCAACAAAATAACATCACTCGCTCATAATTCATTATCGGAGATTTATGAAATATTTTAAGTAAAAACGAGTTTAAGAAATATTTTAAGTAAACACAAAGGTTTATGATTATTTTTTTAAAGTAAAATGACCTATATTAGGCTAAAATATACTCACCCTAGTCCCTAAATATCAAATTAACAATTCAAGTAGATTTGGCTTAATTTTGTAAGTTTCCATACAAGCCAAATCACCTGGACTATTGGCTGAATTTTAGTTACCATAGAGGGAATGGCCCAAATTGTTTTTACTTGGAAATGCACCTATCTAATATTAGCAACTTTGCAGAAGAAACAAACAGAATGATGCACAGATCCTGGCCAAATCATCAGAAATACAATAAATGCTCAGAGAAAAGAAACGCTAAACTATTGTCACGATGAAGGAAACTGAATTTTTTTGGTCTCGTAGTGTGATTCTCTGCCCTTGAAACATAAACATAATAAGAGACAGATGAGAAAGAGGATGAAGAAAATAATAAAGTTCCCTTCAATCCAAGAACCTAAAGATTTAGTGTTTTAAAGATTTATGATTTGGTGCCACTTTTTAAATAAAGAGGTATATTCAATTTTACAAATTGAAATGATTCTTTATATTCTTTTTCTTATTTTATGGGTATGTATAGTTTATTATAAAGTTACAAAGGCACCTCCATCACATGCCATTTCTTAAAGAGGAAAATCCAATGGGGCGTATCATATATTCCTGTTTTGCTTAAAAATTTTAACCTTTACCCACTCCAAAAAGCAAGCTGCTATGTGAAAATTGGTATCTTTATTTAGTTGATACTTGTGAGTGTACTTTCCATCTTATTTCAAGTTTCATATATGAACCGTCTGCCCATCAAATTTAATTGGTTAAAAATGGAATATTACATTGAAAAATAAATAAATAAATAAATAATGACTCTAGTTTGAAAGAAATCATTCCCAGATCTACAGGAAGAAGTCATTAAGAAATTTGATTTTACAAATAAAAGAGAGGGAAATCTGAAATGTAGATAAACATATAAAAACTTTGTTTAACTTGCAACTTTGCAAGACCCACAAGACCTAAATCAAGTTTTTTAGGTTTATTGGCTTACATAAACATTGTCATATTGCATATATCATGCCGCTTCAGATTTATACACGTGTTTTCTTACTACAAATATATAATATGTTAGTTGAATATGGGATTGCGTGATGCAATTCATACTCTATGATTGATACCTTGGATTTTATAACAATATTTCAAATCTATTAGCCTTTAAACCCTACAATCAGACATTACTAACCCTTGCATACCCTTATACATCCTATTAGACAAACCCCACTTTTTACTTCCTCCAATCACTCAACCCTACCTTGAAGAGGAAAACCCAAGTAACAATCATCCCATTTAAAGAAAAGGATTTCATTTCATAAAAATTGGGAAATTACAAAGCAGCACGAGGACAAGATGCCTACAGAAAAGGGAAAAGAAAAAAAGAAAATTAAGAAGTGAAAAACATCAAATCCTTAATGGAGCTTCCTCCAATCTTACGCAAATCAGAAATGAAAACACACGAAAGCGCCCATAGAAGCCTTAAGGGAAGCAAAGCATTAAATCGTATCCGAAGCAGTGATCGTGCATCTACCACAAAAATCCCCCTCATTCCTCTGTCCAGACACCCACGTAATGAAAAAACATCCCGCAACACAACAAAATCTTCCCATCCTAACTCCTACCAAAACCCCAAAATCTGATAAGGAGATTCAAGGAAGAACAATAAGGTTCAATCCTCAATAAAATTCCATTGCAGAGTGTCGAATGCTGCATTTTAGGGATATTACTAACAAAAAAATAAAAATGTACCTGCACAGAAGAAGTATCTTCTAAAAGCTGAACCAAGGGCATGATGATTACTTCATTCATAAAACGACCTGCACTCAGATGCTGAATGATATCATATCAGCATTCAGCAAAGATCACTACAACAGCCTAACGCCATAATCAATAAACCAGATATTTGGAATTAAAATTGCACCTGGACTGACCGAGAGACATTCTTTAAACAAACGCATGCTGCAACACGTACCTCCGCACTATCATGAGTTAGGGCATCAATCATCAAGTTGAAGGCCTGCATTTCAAGATTAGGCATCTCTACTAAGTACACAATTCAGTATAATTACGTTCATACTGCAAATTTCTTTAATTTTATTACATTACTAAAAACGCCATTCCTAATAGTGCCTATTAGCACTAGGGTCATCAGGTTCATCCTTGAGTCCTTTAATCTTATGGAAACCCTTGTTGCCTGTATCTAAAAACTCAATGAATTGAGAGTCCAAACCTTGAATGGAACATGAAGGAAGTTAAAGACCAAATGACGAAGATACCTTTACAAAATGGTGATATAATGTTTAGTAATTACTGGTTGAAGGAACTTGGTTCCATTTTGGTGGATCTTCAAGCTTCAAGGATGATACTCCATGAGAAAGAAAATGAGATTGTGGATCACGAAAAAATTATCAACATGGAGCCACTCTTAAGCCAAAGAATTTCACTGTGTGTTGACATTTAGTTTAGCCTGTTGGCAAACTCGAAGGGGTCATAATGTATTAACACAAGAAGCCTAAAGCATTTTAGGCCAAGACCTGCAGGTAGAAATGAAGCAGGACTACTTTTGTGGTTTTAGAAGCAATAGAATACGTGTACAAGGCACACCCAAGTCAAGTCATTTCCAGAGAATCTTGAGACAATTTCTTCATTACTTACCTCAAAGGATTTGTCTATGGAAAGGTAGAGTTATGCCAATTCTAACACTTCAAATTTGATGAAGGGCGAAGGCTAAGGGAACAACAGCTTAGGATCCATGAGTACATGGATCATTTGAAGGGGCGGGAGTACGGCCAAGGGCCTTAGTAACATAATTCTAGTTGTAGGGTTTGCTAAACAGGTTTTTAGATACAGGTCAAGGTAGCATTTGTATGTGAGAGAAAACAGTTAGGGAGCAAGATAGTGGTTCATTTTTTTAGTTTTAATTCTTCTAGTAGTATAAATAGTAGAAGACAGGAATTGCATTTAATCTGAATTTCAATGGAAAAAATGGCTTAGTCATTATTTATCTAGCTCTTTTATCTTCTTCACCTAATTCTTATTGTTTCTTACTAATTTAATTTCAATGGAAAAAATGGCTTAGTCATTATTTATCTAGCTCTTTTATCTTCTTCACCTAGTTCTTATTATTTCTTACTAATTTCTGCCTAAATTCATCCTCCATCAGTATTGTTTTGCTACTGTTTTTCTTTATTCGTCTAACTTTGATTGTTAGTTGATATTACTTTTTTTGAGATTAAAATCAAGTCAAGATCTATGGTCGATCCTGACAAACATCATCAACCCCATTACTCCATGTTATCAAATTCAACTCTCTCCTCCAACAACATTTAACCTCAATAATCTGAACCTACAAAATAATACTAGCCAATAGTCATGGGCACAATTCACAGTGCTGGAACAGCAATCCCACAATTCCAAACCCACTGCCTTATCAACCACTTACATCCTAATCTTCCTCCCACATTCTAAGCCTTATTCCTATAACCCTAGATCATACTTTCTCCTTCGCATACTTTCCAACTCTCAATTTTTTTTTCAGAATTTAAATTCTTTGAGCTAAAAGTGGTAGATTCTCAGCCACTAGAGTCAAGAAAAAAACCCTACGACCTCTTTCTCTTTCTCTCCTCCACATTCTAAGCCACATACCTCTAACCACACAATTCTTACTGTTTATAGATAATCTTTTGTCATCACTCACTCTCCGACTATTCTCTTGCTTCTCCTAAGTGGGGATTGCATAAACACTTTGACGGTGAGTTTTTTCTCCACATGAACCCTATCAGTGTACCAATGGACAAATAATGTAGTCTACACCTATAAGGAAACCCAAAAAAAAAACAGTAAAAGATATATACATCTGACCAGTTCGAGGGGTTATGTCAGACATCCAGGTCCCTGGTTCAGCTAACTTTCAGAACTTCTCGGCTAGGAAATGCAAGATGGAAAGTAAAGGAAAAATGAAAATTAAATAAACAAAAGAATATAGAAAAGGAAACAACTGTTCTGAAAAAAAGTGCAGCAGCACAAGAAAAGTCCAAAACTTCAAGTTGACGCCATTCTATGAGACAACGGACCTTGTGTGAAATGATCGTTGACCTGCAGCATTCCAATTTTGAGCATAGAGCAGCCAGTGCCAAAAATATCCCTTGGTAACGTTTGGGCTGTGATGAAACTCTCTGCAAGTGGTCACAGAGTTTATGAACTACATTTGCCTCGTATGCTAATTTCTGTATATCCTCTTTTCCTGCAATTAAACTAGATAAAACAAAGCCTGATTCATCCCCAACTTGACCAGGATCATCCAGAAGCTCAAGTAATATAAATATCAACTTCGTTTTGATTCCAACACCTTGAAGATAGGAAGGAGAAGTGTTTCTTATAACGATCAAACACATACAGGCTAGCAATCTTGTCCGAGGATACCTGTCCTTTGTTAACTCAGTTAAACCACTCAATGCTCTTCCACTTTCAGCTCCAACAAACTTTGAGATTACTTCAGGATTTTCCTTCATAATTGACGCTAGAGAATCTAAACTAGCATCTCTCTGGCTTAGAGAACCTCCAAGAAGAGAAACAAGCTTCTTTACGACTCCTGCATCACTCAATGCTTTCTGCTCTATGTTTGTCTCACAGGAATGTGTTATGATACTAGAACCAAGTCCAGTAACATTTTCATTCTCACTGTTCAACAGTGATAGTAGAAATTCCATGTTTCCTACTTGAAGAAAATCATACTTTGGGGCCAATTTTGATTGATATATCATTCTAAGGGAACGAGCACCAGCATCCACAACCTGCAAAACAGACATAAACATCTAAGATTTAATCAAGAAGATCAAAATTATTGGTCTTGAAAAGATGAAAATCTCAATTTGAAAATACATAATACATGATGGAGAGAATTGTCGGAAAAAAAATTAAAGGATCGAGAAAATTAACACCGCCCCTTTATTCCCCCTATTTCCCTTCACTTTCACATGTGCAAAACAATAAGGGTACACCGGTATAGCTTCTGAGACCCCTGTTCGAATGATCTTACGAAAAGAATTCACTACTCCAAGCATCAAAAGTAAGATCGTATAATTTATTTCTTTAAGAAGTCTGCTGAAAATACCATGTTTGAAAGGTTATGTTGAACAATGCTGGATATGAGACAGCAATAGATACACATTCATATTAATGTTCAGAGCATTTCAAGTGAAAATTCTCGAATAGCATTCATTTCGAGAGGACAAAATCATAAAAGCAAAGTTACGGAAATGGATTTCTATAATGTCAGTGGATAATGACAAACTTTCATACTTATCAAGATAATTATATTAAAATTTGTTTCTTCAAATGCTTAAGTTACCAAAAAAGAAGAAGACATAATTTACAAGTTCAACACAAAACATCGTAGGAGTAGGATGAAAAGCAGATACGTCATCAAATCAAGGAATATGCCTAAATGAATCAATTCTGTAAAATAAAATACTCTTACAGTCAGACTTCAAGTGACAATCTTTGAGAAGACTGTTACGTTAACTTGATTATTACGAGAAAGTTCATATTATGTGCTAATGAAGTAAAGGTGAACGAGTGAATCGTATCTTAATTCAATGTGCTCTTCCCAATGGTTTTGTTCTGAGTTTCCCCTTGAATTAGTTTTACACAAATATAATGGGCACTCTAGTTTGGTGCTGGTTCTGAGAAGACTTGAAGGTCCTCACCTCACATTGGAAGAATTATTTACCATTAGGAAGGATTAAATAGAATGTCATTCCAAATTATTGAGAGTTAATAGCCTTTACTACCAATCCTTTATGATTGTCTTTTGTACGTTAAATCCCATATTTCTTCAAGCAAGGTTTCTCCCTTTCTGTTCTTCAAGCACAGCAGCACTATTCTCCTTTCTTGTTGAGTGAACAAATATCAATGTTCATTTTAGGAAACTTTTCTCACTCCCTCCAATTGACTCAATATCTATATAGACTATATTTATAGTAACAAGAAGGTCCATCTCACTAATATAGTGGATTCAATTTCAAACATTTTTAACCAATTCCATCAATAGACCTGACCTTTAAGTGCATGATTTTCTCCATGTTATTTAGCCGATTTTGTCATAGACTAGATTTACAATTCTCCTTTTTATTTCTAAGAAAACTCGCAAGATATACATAGAAGCAGACTCTGAATCAATTTTAAATTGCTACTGTGCCCATTACAGTGACTGAATTAAAATTTACCTAATTATATCACCAGAAAACAAAAATAAGAGCTCAAAAAGCATGAAAATTGGATTGGCTTGGCTTGTATTGTATTGTACCTTTTCGTTGGGATGAGAAATAAGACTCAATAAATGAGGAAAAGCTCCGGCATCGAGCACCGCCTTAACACCGGTATCAACTCCGCATGCGAAGCTTCCAATGGCAGCGGCGGACTGGACCAAAAGAGAATTGACATCTCCGGCGCCGTACGGAGCGGCGGATACGGCGGAGGAAAGGATTGAGACGACGTATGGGACCGCACCGAGCTTGATGTAGGAGAGCTTTTTGGTGCGATTGCCAATTATCTGGTTCTTGAGCTCTCTCAAGGCCTTAAGCTTAGTTTCGCCGTCGTCGGACGCGCAGGAGCTCAGCCGCGAAATTAGGTCATCTGGCCGGCGGTGAGTCGACGATGAGGCTGTGGCGGATGCTGGCATTCTGCGATAGTTGTCATGTGCGTGATAAGTGCGTGCGAGAGAGAAATTTGTGTTTTAATAATGAATGGTGCTGAATTTAAATTTTTTAATGTCAATTTACCAAACTAGACCATGCAAGGCACATCTTATTAGTATTAATAATATAATTTAAAATTATGATGTATAATATATAATATTATAATAGGTATAAATAGTATAGTACATATGACAGTAATAAATTAATACAATTTAAGATTATGATGTATAATATATAATATTATAATAGGTATAAGTAGTATAGTACATATGACACTAATAAATTGAACATAATTGAAATCAAAAGTCAATATATATAATATTTAAACACAAAATTAAATATTTTATTTATTTTAATTATTAAAAAATTAAATATGACACAAATTTTAATATCATATCTTATTTTTTAATAATTAAAATAAATATAATATTTAAATATTATATACTTATATTTATTATAATTAAAAAGTTATATATATATATATATATATATATATACATTTTTAGAATATAACAGTAAAGACAAAACAAAAACCTGAGAATAATTATAAACATGACCTATATTGTATTAATTGAGATGAATTTAAGACTAACTCGAAATTAATTAGGTAATCAATTAAATTGACTCCGTTAATTTAGATAAGATCTCTAATTGTCTTATTATATAGTAATAGATTCTAAAAATTCATACAAATTTGTGTGATTTTAATAAAAATCACTAAATTAACTAAAAAATATTTTTTCTCATGATCTTAAAAAGAAGTTTTATTTGTAATTTTTTTTATTGAATAATCTTATTTTTATTGATAGTAATATAGAGTACCATCACATTTTGAATTATGAACACAATCATTATTAAACTAAACATTCAATAAATTTAAAATAAATATGGTCTAAAAGATATTCTAAACAAAATTAGCAAGTAGATTCTTTTTCTTTAATTAAAGGGGGTAATAATTATCATATATGTTACTTTTAAAACTTAAATGAGTTCATATAAATTTTTAATTGTAAGGTTTTGCTAATTAACTCAAAAGGTCAAAATATATCTTTAATTTAATTTTAGAGTACAGGAAGTATTTAAAAAGTTGATAATGCTTAATATTGCTAACTAATTTTCAAATGAGAGAAATATTTTAATTTTTCAAATTAATTTAAATAATTTTAAAATTCGAATGTTGGTATAAATTTATTTAAAGTTAATATAAACAACTATAACTATTATGAACAAATTTTAGAAATACTACTAACTACCATCTTTGTTTCTTTCAAAACTTTCATGAATGCATATTAATTATAAATTTTAATATTTTAAAAGTTGATATATATATATATATAATCTTCAAAATTAGCTTATAGTTTAAAAATTAACATTCTTAAAATAATATATAATGAAATAAGTTCTCATAAATTAAAAGCTTCTTTGTTGTTCAATTTAAAAAAATAATTAAAGTTTTTTATGTCATTTTCTGCATAAAACTCTTGCGACATCATGAAGAGTTGCTGTGAAAGTAATTTCCTTTCCCTTCAGCCTCAGGCACGACCAGAGAATTAGGATAGCAGCAACTTCATATCACCTTCAGTTAATCTTTCCAATGATAATTTTTGAAAAACTAAATGTCTCGTCTACTTTATCATAAATACTGTCTCTCATATTTAATTTCGTTTTAGTAGCGTTCTCGTAACTCTATATAACTCACAAGTATCTTAATAGTAAACGAAGAAATTATTATCAATGTTATATTGGTATCTGAATTAAGCCATCGAGTGAAAGAATCCTGCAGCATGTATGGTACCACAGCAGGAAATCAACTTAGAACTTAATGTTGCGTTTAGATCAAAGGAATCCGGTCCGAAAAGAAATAGAATGAAAAAAAATGCATCTAGTTATTCATTTCAACAGATAAACCACGTGGAATAAAAATTTATTTCATTTTCCTATTTTCATTAATAGAATGAATGCTTGTCAATTATATCATTCCATTGCACCACCCACTACCACGATCATCACCAACCAAACATGCACTTAAAATGCTATAAAATCATTCAATTCATTTTTTCATTTCATTTCTTCAATCCAAACGCAACATAGAACTTTGAGACAGATCTTGGAAAAAGATTAGAAGGCAAACAAACAAAGGAAAGACAAGGAAAAGAGAAAAGGATAGGGTAGGCTTCAAACCTAGGGTTCTAAGGTCTCACACACCAGAAGAGGGGGATGCATCAGCACATCTTGTATAAGATATAAAAATTTCTATTTAAGTCACTCTGCCTTCAACTGGCTCAACTACATTTATAAGACCACAAAGAAACTTTAAGACTTCTAACCACTTAATAGTGCATTTCCCTTCACTCATGCATACCCTTGCAATACATTCATGTACTAGAGAATGTATATACCAAAAGGTATGCATAACAAAAGTTACCCAACCCAACTGCAGACTAAGCTGTACAAAGCTATAGTACGCCTCTTTCATTTTTCTTTACTTTCCTTTTCTTTGCCCTCACTCTTTCCAAGTTAAGAACATTGTGCTACACATTACGAGCTTTCACTAATCATATCAGACAGCATGAACTGCCAACAAATGACACTCAAATAACACACTTGGAACAAACATAGATCATCAAATTGAATAAAACTGTTTGCGGTTGTTTTTATAATAGAACAAAAAGTGAAAGATACAGAAACTATGACAAAACATAATCAGTGCAACGTAGTAAGGAGATGTTGTACACAATGCGTAAATGATACTCCCTCCCTTCCAAATTCTGAGATCAATATTGACTTTTCAAACTCAAAATTGTCATAAATTCATGTATTTTATATCAATACAATTATGAATATCATAAACTACCTAAAAAGTATTACTGGTTATAAAATTTATTGTTTTCAAAATTTAAATGAATCATGTCAATTTTAAATTTGAAAATATCTCAAATTGACTGTTAAAAAGTCAATATTGATCTTATAATTCGGATTTCAGAATGGAGGGAGTACATTTTTTTCTTTTGAAATTTTCTGTAATTCTACAAAAGAAAATATTCAACAATGAAATTAAAGATTGGATTTAAAGACGTAATCACATTATAAATATTAAGAAAATATGACTGAAAATCGAGATTAAAAACTAAATATGAAGATAGAAAAACAAAGATGGTAATCAAATAAGCCCTAAAGTTTGTGTGCACCAAAACCATAAGAAATCTACCGTCTCAAAAGCATAACAAACTCTTGCTAAAATATAAAACTAAAGTTAACACCATTCTGACAATGTATGGCTTTTTAAATAACTATATGAAATTCTATATGAAAGTAGAGGTGGTCTAAAATGAATAATAAAAGAACTAGCAAGTGTTGTGAAAAGTTTAAATTTAGAAATGATTCAGAGCCAAAAGATTAGGAGCCAAATGATTATAAAATAAGGATTTAATGACATCTAAGACGAGAACTTTGCTGATAATGTGAAGATAAAGAACTCTAAGTGGGATATTTATGCATATTGAGAAGCTAGTGCAGTTTGCTATATCAATTAATAACGGGAGAGTGCTATCCAGCCATGGGTGATCTCGGTTACTGAAATTCAGTGTTTTGAAGATTTCAGTTACCATTGACTATCCAGTTATCATGATATATTCTGACTACGATGTGAATTATAAAATCAAGAATGAAATAGCAGTGTAAAACATTCTAATTGAGGAATGATTAATGATAGAAGAATCCTTAACTCTTGTTGATTTTGTTATATCTTATAATATTTACGCTCAAAAAATCATATTTACCAATTCTCACTGCCAATAGTATTTGCAGATATTGATGTTAGAGCGCTGACCTCAGCTTTTCAGAATGTTTTTCGACCTCTCCCTTTCCAAGTCCTAGGTCGGAATTGAATAACCTGGAAAAGCTTTTTCCAACATTTTTCTGACCTCGACAGATCTTTCAGCATATATTAGGCATTTAGGCGTCACCAGTAATCCTTGCATGAGCAGAAACCATTGGTAAAATGGTGAAAACGGCTTCCATCCCTGAGAATTATTTCCCTCTGCACATGTTTGGACACATGTTTGCCAAATTCATGGCAATCACCGCAAACTCTTAGATTCTTGTTTATCAATAGTGGAGTACCATTACTCACATTGATCAGTCCAAATGCTATAGCAAGTTTCTCACTATGGCTTAGAAGCCTTTTCAATTTGTCCTCATCCTCTTCATCGTGGAGAACCCAATGAAGATCAGGAACGTATCCATTTTTCTTCACCGAGGACAACAACAAACTCAATTTTGAATATATTTTGTCAGATTGGTGATGCGATCTATCCCCAGCTTTAAAATAGTGAATTTCACTTTTAACAGAAATCCAACTTTTTCCTGGAGATTTTCTTAAACCTTTCTCTTCAACCAGTTTTCTCAATTTTCTAACCTCTGACCAAAGACCTGCTGCAGCATAAATATTAGATAACAAAACATAATTTCCTGCATTTGTTGGTTCTAGCTCGACAAGTTTTTCAGATATGTTTTTAGCTAGTTTAGTTTCAGAATAAACTCGACAACCACTGAGCAGAGCTCTCCAAACAGATGCATCTGGTGCAATAGGCATTGAATCAATGAACTTCCTGGCTTCATTTAAAGAACCTCCACGGCAAAGGAGATCAATGACACAAGCATAATGCACAACCTCAGGCGTAATATAAAAATCCTGAACCATGGAGTCGAAAAGCTGCAAGCCCTTCACTACTAAACCAGAATGACTGCAAGCAGATAATGCCGATACAAAAGTTATGCCGTTTGGTGTGAAGCCATCTTCTAACAATTTTGAGAAGGAAAGCATAGCATCAGGCCCTCGTCCATGCATACCATAACCAGCAATCATAGCATTCCATGAAACAATGTTTTTTCGCGGTAAAGTTTCAAAGATATTTTCAGCATAATGCATATTACCACATCTGGCATACATGGTTATGAGCGCATTGGCAAGAGATAAATTGAAACCCAAAGAGGACTGCCTCCTTATTGTGTAAGCATGTACGCATTGACCAAGAGGAAGATTGGCTAAAGTGGTGCAAGATGAGAGAACATTTATCATTGTGACTGAATTGGGCTCAATTTCTGAGATCATGCGGTTGAAAAGCAACAGAGCCTTGTGTGCTTCATTGCTTTTAATAAAACTGGAAATCAAAGAATTCCACGAGATCAGATCTTTATCATGACATCTCTCAAATAATTTTGAAGCTGTTGCTTCATCACCGCAGTTTATGTACATCTCCGTGAGTGCAGTGTTCAGTGATGGGTCTATTTCTATACCGTGTTTTATCGCATAACCATGTATGGACCTGCCAATGGTTAGAAAAGTTTCATCTCCACAGGATGCAAGAATAGAAATTAGTGTGTGAGGGTTAGGGCTGACCTCTGATTCTTGCATTTTTCCGAAGATGTTCCATGCTTGACCACTCAATTTATTCTTGGCCAGTGCCATTATCAAAGTGTTCCACGAGATTACATCAACGTCTCTGATCTCACAAAAAGCCTTCATAGCGTCTTCAACACTGTTCAACTCTGCATACATACTTAACAAAGCATTTCCAACATGTGTGTTCCTCTCCATCCCATTCTTAATCACACAAGCATGTAAGCGTTTACCATTTCTCAAACCGTTGGGCAACTCTGCACATAAAGGCAAAACGATAACAACAGTTCGTGCATCATCTTTGAAACCCGCAAGTCGCATTTCAGTGAACAAACTCCATGCTTCCTCAAATGAGCCAAACTCAATAAATGCAGAAATCATAGAGTTCCACAAAGCAACATCTTTGGTCGATATAGATTCAAATAGATCGCATGAAGATCTTAACATTCCACTCTTACTATACATATTCATCAATGCATTTACTATGAACAAATCTTTGCAAAAGTTAAACTTTATAGCCATTTGATGAACTTGCATTCCAAAGTCAAGAAACCCAGATTCTACACAGGCCTGTATAACAACCAACATTGTGATAGAATCGCACTTAAAACCATCTACGAGCATTTGAACAAAAAGTTCCAAAGCTTTCAAGTAATCCCCGACATCAAAATAACCAGTAATCATCGCATTCCAACTTACAATATTCTTCAAATCCATTAATCTAAAAACAAGACACGAAATTCTCACATCAAATCTCAAATAAAACCCCATTAAAGCAGTACCCACATGGGGATTCAAATCAGACAACCCATTCCTCAAACAATACCCATGAATCTCCTTCCCACGCCTCAAATCTAAGAGCTCCCCACACGCCAAAAGCAACCCCACCACCGTAACCGAATTACCTTTCAAACCTTCCTTTTGCATCTGTGAAAACAACAACATCGCATCATCATATTCACAACACCCAACACACCCAGAAATCATTGCATTCCACGCAACCACATCTCTCTCAGTCATTTCACCAAACACGTACCGGGCATCTTCAAGCAACCCACATTTGCAGTAGAAATCAACCAGGGCAGTCCCAATCCGAACATCATCTGTCAAATTCATATTACAGATATCATTATGTATTTTCTTTCCCTTTTCTACTGCTTGAAGACGAGCACAAGCTTTGAGAACCAGAGGCAAAGTGGTGTTATCGGGCAAAATGCCGATAGCTTCCATTTGGGTGTGTGTGGTGAGTATTGCAGGGTCATTTTTGAGTTTGGTGTGGTGTTTGATTAATGAATTCCAGTGTTTAGAGTCATGGGTGGGGTTTTGCTTGGGTTTAAAGGGGAGCTGATGGAGGTTTGATAATACAGGTATTTCCATTTTGAAAAGTTGTTTGACAAGATTGGCGGGTACGTGTTGAAGATAAGTCGTGGAAAGCAACTGTCAAACGATTGGTATTAAAAAAACTAAAACACACTTTGGACCAAACTGAAAAACGTACTAAATCACCCCAAACTTTATTTTCACCGAACAAAACGCACATTTTTTGGACTTAATCGATTAAAAGTGACGGGCTAAAACTATAACATTTATTCTGGAGGGATTAGTTGAGTAAATCACATCTGAAATTCCTAAAAGGAGTTATTCATCCGATGTTTCACTTGTGTGACCTAATTAAACAAAATCCCTAAATCAATTGTGATATGGGGCTCGCAATTTGAAGTTCAGTTGGTGCGAATATGAGTGACAACAACAGATTCTTGTAGAATTCGGCTGACAATGATGTTAACGGAGTAAATGGTGTCCCAGAATATCATAAGTACTTCTAAGATAACTTTTGGTTGTATTCAAACTTTTAAATTTCTTGATAAATGGTCATTTTATAGTTTAACGTGTTCTTTTTGTTGTAAAGTGGAATAGTGGACACCACTAAATAGTTTTTTGTTTATAAAGTTGAGTAGTGGACTCTTTTAATTTTAATAAACAACATTTTATGTATTTTTCATTTTTTATTGTTTTTATGAATGCTATGAAATTAAATATGATGTGGTTCACATATAAATGTTGGTGTTTACTTTGTGTTTGGGGCTTTGCATACAATAAAGAATATTTTACAATCAAAAATTTTCATGGTGGACACTTTAAAGTTTCCCCTACATAAACAGTATATGGGGGGTGTTTTTATTTCTTTTTGATTTGTGTCATCCTAACTACATCTCTCGACTTAACATGATTTAAATGACCAATTGGGGTATAAAGTTGGACACATTAAGTTTCATTATAAGTTACCATGAACAATATATGAACAAGGGATTATGTAAGTTAAAAAATGATGATGATATTTTGACAATGTGCATCATTATCCTTCCTAATAGGCTAATTGAAATATATTTGGATGTGATTAAACCTGTGGGATTTGGAGATGATTTTGAAGTTGAAGTTGAGAATATTAATGAGTTCAGAAATGAATGCAAAGATTTGGTATCGATTAGGGACTATGAAACGGAGTCAAGTGATAACACTTATGTGGATAGTTTTGAGGAGGAATCAAGTGAGGATGAAAAAGATGATGAAATTGAGGAGGAGGTTAAGGGTGATCACATTAGGGGCCCTAACGGTGCTGAAATTGGGGAGGGGGCTGAGGGTGATGACAATGGGGAAGGAGATGAGGGTGATGACATTGAGGAGTGTGAAAGTACAAGTTTGAAACAAAAAGACAAAGGAAAATGTGCTAAAAAAGGAAAAAGAACTGCCACCAACAAATGGAAAGAAAATTAAATGAAAAAACCTAATATAAAGAGGAGGAAGAACCACATAAATTAGGGGATTCATCCTCTAAGTATGATGATTCTAATATGGAGATGATGTTTAGGGTTGATGAGTTTGATTCTGATGCAGGAGGATTTGAGTCCAATGATGCTGAGTTGTCGGATAGTACATCGATGGCACTGAAATATCATGAGTTAACAGATCAGCGCAAGGATGACGGGCGTTGATATCTTTGGATAAGGTCAACTTGCTTCGGGAATCAGACGTTGTTTGATTCGGGAGTTTGGACTTTGTCTTCGGGGTTCGGGTTTTAAAATTATATAACTTCGGGGATGGTCTTGAGTTCGGGATCAGACCTTTTCGGAAAATGGTCTTTGGGTCTGATTTCGGTATTCTTATTTTTAGTTTCCTTCTTTTATGGTAATATTTTATTTATTGTTAGGGAGTGGGTCTGAGCCATTTTATGGTAATAATTTTGGTAAGTTTTTTATGTTATTATATAATTAATTAAGGCATAATTTTTAGAAGTTTGTTACCATAATTAACGAAATTTGTTACTGTGATTAACAGGATTTGTTACAGTCTGATAAGGAATTATTTTAACTATAAAGCCCGGCTTGTGGGCTGGTTGGAAGATAGTTTTTTGCTTTAATAATATTGAATTAAGCATTTGAGAAGTTTCTTTATGTCTTTTAGGTAATTCTCTTGCTTTCTTTGCCAGTGAATTTTCTATTAACCTAGCTTGCAGAATAATCGTTATTCTGCCCGACGTCAATTAGTATTAAAGCTTTAACATCTTCCTGGGGTGAGATCTCGTCAGTTTTAATGGCTGATGGTCACGGTCATCGTGGGTAGGTTCCGAACGAGAAAGTCACATACTGTGATTGTAACATTCAGGACGTGATGATTAAGGATTTATAGAGACAAGTTGTAAAGTTAACCCGGCGTCTAGGGGCATAAGATCTCGGTAATCGTGACCTAGAGGATTACGATTCTGAGTCCAGTTTTGAAAACTCGTATCACAATTGGGCTCAATTTTGGGAACGCTGTGGTCGAAAAGATTATTATCGAGATCTCGATTTTAAAGTAGAACTACCCGAGTTTTTTGGCACGTTACAGGCTAAGGGATTCATTGATTGGATGAATGAAGTAAAACTGTTTTTTGAATATAAGGAAGTTCCAGAAAGCGTTAAAGTGAAACTGGTTGCCATCAAACTCAAAAACAGAGCATCTGCGTGGTAGGAGTAGTTGAGACGATCATGAGAAAGATAGGGCAAAGCCAAGATCATGGATTGGGAAAAAATGAAGAAAAAGATGTAGGGACACTTTCTTCCTTTTGGTTTTACTCAATCCTTATTTAAGCAATTGCACCTATTGAGGCAAGGCACCAAATTAGTTGATGACTACACGGATGAGTTCTACTTATTGATAGCTCAGAACGATCTATCTAAAATTAAAGAACAATTGGTGGGGTAGTATTTGGGGGATTACGATAGCCCTTGCAGAATGTTTTCAGTCTTCATTCATTATGAACTGTTTTTGAAGTATACCAGTGTGCACGTGATGTAAAGCAACAACATAACAGGAGACCGGTGATAAGAAACAACCAAAACAGCAAGTTAACACACCCTTAGGAATCCTGTCTTGCCCACAACAACTAAGGGGTATTACAAACCCTACTATTAGATGTTTCATATGTGGTGAACAGGGACACCGATCGACTGAGTGCACAAAGCCTGCCAATCAAAAGGGTAAAAACCTCTTGCTTGAGGAAGACATAGAAGATGAAGTAGAGGAGGTTAGAGAACCTGTTTATGATGATGATACAGAGGAAAATGTGTTGTATGGAGATGGAAATGAGACTTTGGTCATTCGCAAGAGTCTACTAACTCTTAAAGGCGACTCAAATGATGACTGGTTAAGAACTAATATTTTTCATACAACTTGCATAGTAGCATATAAAGTTTGCAAGTTGATCATTAACATTAAAAGTTGTGAAAACGTAATGTCCGAATAAGCTATAATTGAAGACGGATCGTTATCCTAAGCCATACAAACTATCGTGGCTTAATAAAGGCAATGGGGTAACAGTGGACAGAAAATGTTTAGTATCATTTTTAATATGTAAGAAATACTTTAATAATGTTTGGTGTGATATGGTATCTATGGATGTATGCCATGTATTATTAGGTAGACATTGGCAGTATGACCGAAGTGTCGTTCATGATGGGCGAAAGAACACATACTCCCTTAATATTAAAGGGAAGAAGATTATATTAACGCCTCAGCAGGAAGAAGCCACTCTTACTCAGGTAGTCAATAATACTAACCCGTTGTCTATGTCCATGTTTCTAACTGAGGTTGAGTATAAAGGGTGTGGTATATACTTTGTTACCTTGTGAAAATAGTGATGTAAACGGGAATACAGAGTTACCAATAATTATGCTAGAACTGTTATCAGAGTTTTCTGATATGATGCCTAATGATCTTCCACCTGGACTATTATGACACCCCAGGATTTTAGAGGACTTCCAAATGAGGATTATGATTAATTATGTAAAGGTTATCAGATAAAACCTAGTTTGAATGACATAATGTATTAAGGAATGATTAAATATGAACTATTATGTGATCAATGTACTAGCAAAGACCTATGTGGTTGACTGAATATGCGTATATGTATATTTGATATGATAAAGAAAGAAAAGTCGAAAATGGAAAAAATGATGGAAATGAGGAATGTATATGTGAATTGAGCTTTAGCTATGAATATTAAAGACGAGCTTATTGAATAGGCCTTAAGAGGCTAGATTATGTGAATAATAAGGTAAGGTAAGGCAGTGAATACAAAAAGAAAATTTTTGAATATCGAGGATTATGAAATTAAAGATTGAGCTGGATTGATAATTCCATATTAATTGAATTGAGTATCTATATGACGTGTATGTACAGAATGTAATATCCCGAGAATGAGAAGAAAGAAGGCAGATTTCTTGTATGGTGTAAATTTGTACTATGTGTTATATAAATAAGTTAAAGGGATGTAAAGATGAAATGAAGGTTTATGAGTTTATATGATTAAAGGGATGGATTGTGGTAATCCGGTCGAGGTTCTCTTCTCGAGGAAGCGATTTATGGAAAAGATGAGTAAGTCGACTATTGGAGATGTCGAGGATTGAAATTGATTGAATGTGAAACTAATATAGTTTGTAGGAATAAAGATTGTGTTGATATGTAATTTATCATAAGGGTAAATGGATAATTAAGTCATGAAATTCATATTTTGAAGTGTGATAAGTATTATAGGAAAAACAAGTTATGGAATATGTGATGGTGGATTAAAATTCAAGCTTAAGGGAAAAATTTTGGTTCAAAAAGGACTTGAATTGGTGCAAAAATAAGCAAATTATGAATTTAAAGGAATTAATTCTCTAGGAAAATAGGGTAATAACTAAATTACCCTTAATAAATTGGGAAATGACAATTGCGTCCTATGATGGTGTAATGACCAAGTTAGCCTTGTCTTATAATGGGAAATGACTTATATGGCCATAACCATGCAAGGGTTAAATTAACCAAGGATTTGTTAAGTGTTGGAGGATATATATTACTTATATATGTATATGTTTTATGTTATCAACTTTGTTCCTTTTATATTTTCGAAAGTGGCTAGCAAAACATGAAAGAGAGAAAAGAGAGTAAAGCTAGGGTTTGCAAGGAAATTTTTGGAGAATTCATGAGAAGGAGTTCAAACCATGTGGAAATCATCCTAAAAATGGAGTATACAAGCATAGCAAAGGTGGTAGCAAGGAAAAGAAAGCTATAAAGAAGGTATATATGAGTTTAAGTTTTGAATCTCATCTTTTATGAGTTTAAATGGAAGATTATGTATAGCCATGCAAGTATTCATGGATAAAAGTAACAAGTTATGTGAGTTATGTGCTTTATGTGAGGTAGATGATGAAACCATAGACATAAAGTTGGTAGAACAAGTTGATGGACTATTTAAGTCCATGTTTAAGGCTAAAGACCATGAGTTATTGGTTGATTATTTGTTATATGTGGTTAGAAGTGATAAGAACCTAGTTTGAAAGATGAAGCATGCTTAATACATGCATATTATTATGCTAGAAAGCATTAAGGAATTATAGATGGTTTAAATGTATGTTTTGGTACGAAAAGTTTGAATATTATGCTATATTTCTTATGTAAACCAAATTATAATCTGTAAAGTGCATTGGAAGGTGCATGTATAAGCTTTGTGGACTTACAAAGTTGTTGAATGTATATGTGGTAGCCTATGTGGTATATGGAGTCCAAAGATTGAAGTTGGTTTAATGATGGAAACAAGTAAAGATGACAAAATGCCATCCATGTGTGAATTTTAGCCATTATGTGTAATTGGTGATCAAATGAGGCCAAAAAATTAAGTTTGATGTAAATACATGTGTTCAAGTTGATTTGAAAGTTATTTAGCGTCTATGGCGACAATTGAAGATTTTAAACGTTTTAAAATGTTAGCCGACGCCTAAAGTGAGTTATTTGGAAAAATAAGTTCCTTTGAAAAGTTTAAAATGTTTTGAAGGCCCTTACAAGTCAAATATGTGTTATGTGTGTTAAATGACATATTGGAATCAAGTCTTGCAAGAAGGGCCCAAGAATAACATAAGTGTTGAAAATGAAAAGTTTGGAAATTTTATTGAAAATTCAACCTTAAGGGTGATTTTTGACAATTTTGATGAATTAAAGGTGAAATGAAGTTAAATGGGCTAGTTTTATGTTGTTACACGTGTTTAGGTTAATTTGAGAATCAACGGATGAGAATTAGAATGAAAATGAGTTTCGAACGATCGAAACCGATCGTTTCGACCCTAAACGGACTCTTACGGACAAAACCCGTCTCGAGTATAATTTAATGGTTTGAAAGGCCTAGACACATCTTATATGAGGCATTTAAGCTATGTCAAGTGTTGGAATGAAGTTTGGAAGCAAATGGCCAAAAATCACAAAGTTAGTAAAATTGAGTTTTAAAGTTGAAAATTTTTCTAAGTGTTGAAATGTTTTGAAACGCCCTTCTAAGGGCTATTGATTCGATGATTTCAAGAAGCCAAATGAGCCAAGTAGTATTTTTATAAAATACTAGGTAGTGAGATCTAGATGTGGTCCAAATTTAAGCTTAATTGGATGTAAGACGAAGGAGTTAAAAATCGGCAAAAGTAGTGCAAAAATCAAAAATGCTGATTCTGAACATTACGCCTAGGCACAATGTTTTGTACTAAACATTGCACCGGGGCTAAGTGTACTGTTCATGGCCGAGAACATTTTGCGGCCAACGAGCTCTGATGGCGTTAGGGCGAGATTGCTCTGCATTTGAAAAAAAATTAAGTTTCCAAAAAGCTATATTTTGATATGGGATGATAAAAACAAGTTATATAAACCCTATAATTGATAAAAATGGTCAATGTAAAGGGTGTTAAAGTATAATGAAACAACAAACGGTATAATTTAACATACCCAAAAGCTAAGTAAAGGCATGTTATGCTTGTGTACAAGTTCGGGGACGAGTTATGATGTGCTATTAACCTACATAAGGTATAATACATTAAATGTGAAATGATTAGAGACGTATGGTCGTGTATATGAGATAAGTTTGAAAAAGATTAAAAATATGTTATGATCCTTTGATGACATATAGGTTCAATGTTGACAAATAGCACTCGAAGTAGCAAACCGACAAGACGGATATGAAAGGACGATTGAGGAACATAAAGGTTATGTATATAAAGCGTACAGACAAGTTTTTCAGACTAGAATGTATTAATTGTTCTATGTGAATGAGTTGAAATATACACTCCATGTCATTATGTGTTCTAACTGTTAAATGCAATATGTGACATTATGCACAGCATAGTAAAGGATGCATGCCGCATATAATGAACATTGAGCATGAAAGGTGCTATTTGATTAACTTGCTAAGCTTTATGCTCATTCTTGCTATAAACTAACATTTCAGGTAAAGTACGAGAAGGTCGGAGGTTCCGGTGCAGCTAAGGTAAAAGAATGTTAAACGCATAAATAAGCGTGAAGGATATTTGTAATTTGTGTAATGTGCAAGTGAGCCAGATAAATGTAAATGTGTAAGGGTAATAAGAGACGTATGGTTTATCAATCCATAGTAATAAATGTATGTATGTATGTATGTATGTATTATTCAGGGAAATGTTATAAAAGGATCATGTGAATGTATTATTGTTGGATGAGTTTTATATGTAATAAACTCACATGTATGGTACAGAGATATGTGAACTGGATCAGGTATGGAACTGGTACGATATAAACAGGGCCATGTATGAATAGTTCATGGCGAAATTTTATTTATAGATTAAGTTAAATCATAACATATTATATGATTGTGAATGGTAATAGACTAGGTCACAAATAATAAATGTTTAACCTAAGTGCTAATGAATGTTAAATGAGTGTTGCGATCTTGAGACAGGTAAGGAATGTAAGATTAAAAAAAATAAAAAATATGGACCGCATTATGGTCAAATACTTGGTTTTTAAAGGTTACAGGTTAAGTTTTAACGCACGAAATTCCAGTTAATGTGGTTTAAAGTTAATGATTATTTTATCCAGACATAGTTGGACTTAATTAAGGGGAATGTGGGATCTCGGTGCGCTACAACTACTACTTATGAGGGATAGTCAACATCAGATCGACCTTGTTCTTGGGTTGAGTTTGCCCAATCGGCCAGCATACTGACTCAGCCCCAAGGAGTCGGAAGAGCTACAGCGATAAGTGATAGAGTTATTGGAGAAGGGTTACATTCGTGAGAGTATGGGCCCTTGTGCAGTACCTACTCTGTTAGTGCCGATGAAGGATGGCTCTTGGCGTATGTGCAATGATAGCAAAGTAATCAACATGATCATAGTGAAATACAGGTCTTCGATTCCCCGTTTGGATGATATGCTACATCAGTTGTCCGGTTCTAAGGTCTTCTAAAAAATTAACCTTAAAAACAGATATCACCAGATCAGAATAAGGCATGGAGATGAGTCAAAAATGACGTTTAAGATACAACATGGACTGTATGAGTGGATGGTTACACCTTTTGGGCTTTCCAATGCTCCCAGCACATTTATGAGGTTTATGCGTAAGGTTTTGCGACCTTTCATGGGAAAATTTGTGGTTGTCTATTTCGATGATATTCTCATAAATAACTCGACATGGGCGTCACACCATGAACACTTTCGTGCTGTTTTTGGAGTGTTAAGGAAGGAGCGTCTGTTCGTCAACCAAAAGAGGAGTTCTTACTTATTGTTTCTCTAACTTTTCTTGGTTTTGTTGTGTCTGCTGAAGGTGTTCATGTAGACCAGTCAAAGATAGATGCAGTCTTGGTGTGACCTATACCAAATTCTTTAAATGATGTTAAAAGTTTCCATGGATTAGCATCTTTCTACTGCCAGTTCATTTGAAACTTCAACACATAATTGCACCTATCACTAAGTGCCTTAAAGGATGTGAATTCCAGTGGTATGAGCAGGCCGAAGCCAGTTTTCAACTGGTCATGTAGAAGATGACAGTGGCACCAATTTTGCACTTTCTGATTTTAAGAAGGTGTTGGAGGTGAATTGTAATGCATCTAGGGTTGGCATTGGTGGTGTTCTGAGTTAGGAAGGACGCCGAGTAGCATTCTTCAACGAAAAGTTATCAGGATCGAATAAGAATTACTCCACATATGATTTGAAGTTTTATGCCATTGTTCAGTCACTGAAGCATTGGTGTCACTACCTCATACAATGGAAATTCATTCTTGTTATAGATCATGAAGCCCTAAAATACATCAATGGTTAACACAAGTTGAGCCGAAGACATACCAAGTGGGTGGCGCACCTGCAAGAGTTCACTTTTGCTTTGAGGCACCAAGCAGGAAGTCAGAATCGTGTTGCCAATGCACTAAGTCGACGCACGTTGCTCCTTACCACCACGAGTAACCGAGTCGCAGGCTTTGAGGCTTTCACTGAGATGTATGCAAAGGACCATTCCTTTGGGAAGATAATTCAGGAGGTAAGTGAAATTAGTGTCATAATTTTATTCTGCATAATGAATACTTGTTTCTTGGCCTACAATTGTGTATTCCAAATTATTCACTCACATAACAGATCATTAGTGAACTTCACAACGAAGGTCACTTCGGGCGAGATAAGGCGTTAGCCCTAATTTCGGTTGATTACTATTGAACCAAGATATCGAATGATGTGGCTCATTATGTGGAATGTTGTAATGTGTGTTAGTGGACCAAATGAATTCTTATTAATGCAAGATTACACATTCTTTTACCCATTCCTGAAGCCCCATGGTTTGACGTCAGCATGGAATTTGTGCTGGGTTTACCCTGAACCCAACGACCCCTGAACCCAGCGAATAATGGATTTTATTTTGGTTGTGGTTGATTGATTTTTCAAGATGGCCCATTTTGTAGCTTGCAGAAAAATAATGGATACTGACCGAATTACCCATCCTTATTTCTAGGAGGTTGTGCATTTGCATAGTATTCCAAAGTCAATTACTTCCGATCGGGACACTAAGTTCATGAGTCAATTCTACAAAAGTTTATGGGAGTAGCTTGGAACATAACTGAATTTTAGCAGTGCATACCACCCCCAGACGGATGGTCAGACCGAAGTGGTGAACTAAAGTTTGGGCAACCTTCGAAGGTGTTTGGATAAGACTAAACTGAAGCAATGAGATTTAGCATTACCTCAAGCGGAGTTTGCGTATAACAGGTTAAAGAACAGAATTATCGGTATGAGTCCTTTTGAGATTGTTTTCAGATAAGGTCGGCTTGCTTCAAGAGTCAAAAGTTATTTGATTCAGGAGTTCAGACTTTGTCTTCGGGGTTCAGCTTCGAAAGTTATATGACTTCGGGGATGGTCTTGAGGTCAGGATTAGACCACTTCGAAAAATGGTCTTTGGGTCTGATTTCAGTATTCTTGTTTTTAGTTTCCTTCTTTCATAGTAATATTTTATTTATTGTTAAGAAATGGATCTGAGCCATTTTATGGTAATGATTTTAGTAAGTCTTTTATGTTATTACGTAGTTAATTAAGGCATAATTTTTGAAAACTTGTTACAGTAATTAATGGGATTTGTTACCGTGATTAACAGGATTTGTTATAGTCTGATGACAAAATATTTTAGCTATAAAGCCCGGCTTGTGGGATGGTTGGAAAATAGTTTTTTTTTGCTTTGATAATATTGAATTAAGCACTAGAGACATTTTTCTATGTCTTCTGGGTAATTCTCTTGCTTTATTTGTCTATGAATTTTCTGTTAAACTAGCCTGCAGAATAATCGCTATTCTGCCCGGCGTCATATCTTGAACCCCCAGAAGAAAAATATAAAAGGTATCCAGAATTTAAGTGAGGTGTCATGGAGGATCCTAAGCTTGAGTTGTGAATGACAATTAGTAATGCAACTGAAGCAAGGGCAATAATTAGAAATCATGGTATCAAACATAGAAGAAAGGTGTATTTTAAGAAGAACCTGTCAAATAAGATTCAGGTAAGGTGTGTGGAGCCATATATATAGTACTTCTATGCTATAAAAGTGCAAAGAGAACTCATATTTAAAATCACTAGGTTACAAAAAGTGTATACTTGTAGCAAAAAGTGGGAGAATTACTCTATAAATGCAGCCTAGATTGCCAAAAAATATGAGGATGATATTATGATGAACCTAACGTGGGGACTTAATCAATTTCATACTAAAGTAACGAAAGATTTGGACATTAGGGTATCAAGGGGTCTAGCATACAGAGCTAAGAAAAGAGTTTTAAAGAACATTAAAGGAAGTGTTGAGCAGAAGTATGAAATGATATTGGACTATACTGCAAAGTTGAGAAGAGTCATGTCAGAGACTATTTATTTGTTGAAAAGAACATAACCAGAACCAAGATAGAACTTAGGAAGATTTTTTTTATATTTTATTTACGTATGCAACCACTAAAAGAACATTTTAAACTGGGATGTAGATCACTAGTGGGCATTAACGGTTATTTTCTTAAAGGACCATATAGGGGTCAGTTATTAACTACAATTGGAGTTGATCCTAACTGTAATGACCACAAATATTATGTGACATTATAAATAAAATTAAGAATTCATTTTTAATGAAGTGGATTTATGTGTGAATCAATTTATATCATTATGTGATTAGTTGACTATATGACTACGTGTTAGATTTAATTAAACAAAAGTTCAATTAATGAATTTATTAAATTAATGGACTAACCTAACACTTTCATACGAAGTTATTACAAAATTTTAAATTGGTTACCTTAAAATAAATGTTTGGTTACATAAGTTTAATTGTTCAGTTGTTAATTGGTAACCAGATCATGAAACACAATGATTTGGTTATGAGCTGGATGCAAAAAATGTGATTTACAAGAATGGTTACCAATTATATATATTTTAGTTACTTGAAAATAAGTATTTGGATACTAAAGGTTACTAATTAAATATTTTAATGTTCCCCATGTTATGACACGCCGGGAATTGACTATTTGGATATTTATGGTTAACAAAAATGAATATGTTTGTTACTATATAGATTTGATTAGGTTACCAGTAACATTATATTTTGGTTACCAGTTAACTATATTTTGGTTACTACATAATATTGAGTTGGTTACCAATTAGCAATATTACTAAATGGTATTGGTTACTATCGAGTATTTACATAGTCACCAATTAGCTATGTGTTTGTTACTAATGAATGACTTTTTCATTTTTATAGATAGATATTATTTGATTACTGACGTATAATTAATAGGCTATTTAGTTTTACTTGTTAAGTATTTAAATAGTCCCCAGTTCATGATATACATTGATTTGATTATTGAGGAACATAGATTAGTTTCATTTTGTTCGTTACCAGTTTTATATATGTTGGTTGCTGTGTACTTTAGTATGGTTACCATTCACATTTAGTATGGTTACCATTCATATTTGATTATAAGCTAAATGTTAAAAATTTGTTTCATATTTATGTTAACCAATAAGCTGTAATTTAGTTACCACAAACTTTTCATTTGGTTACAATTTTCAGTATTGATTTTTTGTAACTGCTTGAATTCCGTTGTATGGTTCAAATAAGGTATTTCACAAACCAACAAGCAGCTATATCAACATTCAGTACACTTTTTACAACAGCTGAAAAAACACTACAATATAATATCATTGAGTCAAAGAAGCTTAAGTTCAGTAGTTAACCTTTTAAAATTATTACATGCATGTATAACAGAAGTTGCATTTGTATTTTATGGAAACCTCTCTAATAATTACTTGTTACATGTGTATGCTTAAAAAATTGGTTACTTATGTTTACTAGTTATGTATTTAAATAGTCTCCATCTCATTATACACACTGTTATGAATATAAGCTGAATTCAAACAGTGTGTTTCATATTTATGGTTACCAATTAGCTTTATTTTGGTTACTATAATTTACTGGTTTAGTTACCATTAACGTTAGTGTGTTTTTTAAATTAACGCAATTACCATACGATGGGATTATTCTAGTTGTACTTTATTTCAACGGAACATGGTCTGACAGTAACCAATATAACAATTTTGAAGTTACCGGCCTAATAGTCCCATCAACTTGTTCATTTTTAGAAATGAAGAACTTGGTATGCAGTTTAATAATGGTAGACACCAACACAACAAATTTGTCATTCAAATTTCAGATGAAATCTGACATTCCCCCAATCAATATCTCAAATGAAGCAACCTTCAGATTCTATATGGAAGTGAGTAGAAAATCAGATGAACAAGGCAAGTATCCATTAATTATAGAGGAGATATACAGCAATGAAGGCAATACAATCTTACAAAACTTGAGAAGTGTGGAAGAAAATGTAAGGCCAATCAGCTCGACGCAATGGAATTCAGATCTTCTACCACTGACAACACAAGATTACCACATTGGAACACAATATGCTGAACAGCTTGCCATCGAAGCTATTGAACAAGAAAAAGACAAACAACAAGACAAAGTATACACAGAAGGACAACATGATGATGTCATATCAAATTTGAATGAATATGAAGTAAAAGTACATCAAACTTACAAAGACAAAAAAATCCTAACACAAGCAATAAGACTACATTCAATCAGGCAACAACGACAACACAAGGTTCAAAGAGCAAGTGGTAGAGACTTTGTGCTAGAATGCTTAGAGGATGAAAAGTGCAGTTGGAAGTTGAGAGCGTCAAAATTTCGGAAAACCACTATGTTCAAGGTGAGAGAATTCAATAATATCCACACTTGTTCATCGGACATAATGCTGGGAGATCACAGACAAGCAAATAGTGAATTGGTTAGTGAGTGCATAATGCATAGATTAACAAATCTGAAGAAAATATACACACCAACAGATATTGTGGAGGACATGATGACAGAGTATAATGTTTCCATCTCTTATCAAAAATCATGGAGATCAAAGTAGAAAGCATTGAAAAAAGTAATAGGAAATCCACACGATTACTCGTTGATCCCTTCATGGTTACACATGTTGAAGAAAATAAATTCAGGTAACGGTTGCATATTGTCCTTAAAGTTCTAATAAATAATTGGTAACCCATTTTACTAATACTTGTTACTTGTGTATGAAGGTTTGACATTACTAAAATTTCATATCAGGTACAATCGCAGCCCTGGAGTTAGAAACAAATGGACGTTTCAAATATCTATTCGTTGCAATAGGAGCCTCAATTGAAGCATGGCATCATTGTTTCCCAATCATTGTAATTGATGGCACATTCATACAATCAACGTACGGGGGGACACTCCTAATAGCAAGCACCCAGGACGCAAACAGAAACATTGTTCCAATTGCTTTTGCAGTGGTTGACAGCGAAAATGAACTATCTTGGAGATGGTTTTTCGTCAATTTGAGAAAGGCTTGTGGAGTAAGAGAAGGACAATGCATTGTTTCAGATAGACATGAAGCCATTGTGCAGGGACTGAACTTTGTGTTCCCTGAAGTTATGCATGGTTCATGCACATATCATGTTTTGAAAAAAATAAAAAACAGATTCAAAAAAAAGGAGAAGAAGTCAAGAAAGCATACAACGGGGCTTTTAGAGCTTATACTATTGAAGAATTCGACAGACACATGGCTGTACTTGATGCAATTGATGCTCGAATAAGGACATATTTGGAGGAAGAGGTTAAGTTAGAGAATTGCACAAGGCTTTATGGCACTATAAGCAGGTAATCAACCATGACTTCAAACACAGTCGAATCTATAAATAATGCAATCAAAGGAATCAGGGAACTTCCAGTTACAACAATGGTTGAATGCCTCCGTTGAATGGTTCAAAGATGGTATTTCAGAAACCAATAAGCAGCTATATCAACATTCACTACCCTTTTCACAACAGTTGAGAAAACACTGCAATCTAATATCATTGAATCAAAGAAGCTTAAGGTCATTAATGTACCTTTTAAATTATTAAATGCATGTATGCAATAAGTTGCATTTGCATTTTATGGGAAACACTACAGTCAAATGTATTGTTACATGTAGATGCTGGAAAAGTAACCAATATTTAAAATTATACTTCATTTATTCAGAAGTAAAGAAAAATATGATTATACATACTAACTACATCCTTAAATTGTGTGTCAGGTTAAGACATCAAACCTAGTAATTTTTACTGTTTACGATGTCAACAAAAACTTTATTGTGGACATAGAACAAAGGACATGCACATGCCATAAATTTCAGTACCACGAGATGCCTTGTCCACATGCGGCAGCTGTTATCAGCAAAAGGAATTTTAAGCTATTATGAATTTTGCTCGAAAAACTACTCAAAAACAACTTTGGTAAACACTTATTCAGCTTTCATCCTGCCATTAGACGACAAAAAGAATTGGGATGTGCCAGAAGAAATAAGAAACATATGCGTAAAACCACCAAATACAAGAAGACCAGCGAGAAGACCAAAGATAGGGAGGTACAAGCATGGATCTGAAAACAAAATCCAAAACAAATACAACAGATGCTAAGAAAAAGGACACAACAAGAAAACATGCAAAAATCCACCCATTTTACGATCAAAAAATGTTTGATATAGTACATGAGTAAAGAAATTTTTTAGTTAAAACAATTGTTTGTTTACTGTTAGTACCTAATTAACAGTTATATGGTAACTTTTTAACTGTTGTTAGGTAACCAATTTGCTGTACACAATTTTGAATAAAAAAATTTGAAATTTTTTCAAATTCCCACAACTTAATAACTTATTACAATATTATTCCAGAATATAGTAGTCATAATATTGAATAAATATATGTATTAGAATAAATATAAAATCACATCCCATTACACTGTTCCATAATTGGTTACCTTCATATAATTGTTTGGTTACCTAGGTGTACTTGTTGAGTATTAAATTTACAACCAGAGCATTAGAAATATCGATGTGATTATCAGTGGAATGCAAAAAATGTGTTACACAAGACTGGTTACCAATTGCATATATATTGGTTACTGCCATATAACTATTTGGTTACTTCTGTTTACTTGTTAATTACTTAAATGGTTACCAATTAGATATATTTGGTTACCAATCATATATATATATATATATATATATATATATATTGTCAAATTATATTGGTTACAAATTACATATATTCTGGTAACTTACATATAAGTATATGGTTACTTATGTTTCCTAAAACGATGGACAATTACCATAGTCTAACTGAAACACCACCATAAAATCAAATCTCATTACACTGTTCCATAATTGGTTACCTTCATATAATTGTTTGGTTACGTAGGTGTACTTATTCAGTATTTAATTTGCAACCAGATCATTAGAAGTATCGATGTGATTAACAGCGGAATGCATAAAATGTGTTACACAAGACTGGTTACCAATTGCATATATATTGGTTACTGCCATATAAGTATTTAGTTACTTCTGTTTACTTGTTAATTACCTTAGTGGTTACCCATTAGATATATTTTGTTACCAATCATATATATATATATATATATATATATATATATATATATATATATATATATATATATATATATATATATATATATATTGTCAAATTATAATGGTTACAAATTACATATATTCTGGTAAGTTACATATACGTATTTGGTTAATTACATTTCCTACAACGATGGACAATTACCATAGTCTAACTGAAACACCACCATAAAATCAAATCCCATAACACTGTCCCATAATTGGTTACCTTTATATAATTGTTTGGTTACCTAGGTGTACTTGTTCAGTATTAAATTTACAACCAGAGCATTAGAAATATCGATGTGATTATCAGCGGAATGCAGAAAATGTGTTACACAAGACTGGTTACCAATTGCATATATATTGGTTACTGCCATATAACTATTTGGTTACTTCTGTTTACTTGTTAATTACTTAAATGGTTACCAATTAGATATATTTGGTTACCAATCATATATATATATATATATATTGTCAAATTATAATGGTTATAAATTACATATATTTTGGTTACCTCTAAACAAAATAGCCCAAAAAACACAATATGAGACAAGCAATTAGTAATAGACACAAATACGTAATTACATTAACATAAGAATTCAGTACCCAATAACAAGTCAGTAACCATAACAAATGTTTATGAATTCCCAAATACAACCATCTTAAAAAGAAAAAATCTAAATACAACCAAACCACTATTCTGGAACAAATCTGCCTGAATATTCTCTATCAGAATCATATCCCTCTATTTGCTTGTTCCTAGCATGCATGAATAGGTTAACGCATAATTTCTTCCTGTACTGGATGATGGGAAATGGTTTAGGAATTTCATCAAACTTTTGATGAAGAAAATGTTCAGCAAAACAAACCGTAAACATCCCGCAATCATTGCAAAAACAAATAAAACATAAAACAAATCAAACCAAACATCATACTAGGTTGAATACTACAATAAATTAAAAAATGGAAAACTTACCCCTCAATTTGTTCAGGCACCCCTTCTGCAAACTCAAGTTCAATTAGATCCTCTTCCCCCTTCTGAATATATGGTTGACTTTGAAAATCAATATCTGACATACCCTTCCAAAACCCACACTTGGACAATATTATAGGTAAAATAAAAATGTAAGCCTCACAAACATCCATTATGTTTGTTCGCATTAATGTTTTGGTAGGTCGTAGAGAATTGTAAACTACTAGAGCTTTACGATGCACATCAAATATCAATAAAAACCAATGATCTGGAGCTGTCATGTGAATGAGAAACATTATAAAATCAACATCAATCCAAGGTGTGTTTATATCCAACGAATATCCACGAATGTATTGAGCGACATCACCATCCCCCGACAATAGAGTCGTATCTGCATTTTGAACACAATATTGACCATATAAAGCAGACAACTTGGCATGAAACTAACAATCTGTAGTAGTAACCCTGATCTTAATATTGGCAGAGTGTCTAGCCAATTTCCTGAAGTAGTAAAAGCAATGTTGATATGTTGGACCAACAAACAAACAAAAATCTATCAACTAGAAAATAAAATTTTCTGCTATAGGTAACCAAAACTGTCTACCCTAGTGACCAAAGCATATATATCAGGTAACCAAAATATAATTTAACTTAATATCAGACTGTCTAGCCAATTTGCAGAAGTAATACAAGAATATTTTTGATATGCAACAAAAAAACATAAGTTAAAAAAAAAAAAATTAATACAGGTAACCAATATTGTCTAACCTAGTGACCAAAACACATATATAAGGTAACCAACTATAATTTATTGAAATATCAGACTGTCTAGCCAATTTCCTAAAGTACTACAAGGAAATGTTCATATACTGGACAAAAAAACAAACAAAAATTCTTAAGGTATAAAAAAAAAATTGAAAAATGTAACCAATATTGTCTAAACTGGTGACCAAAGCACATACATAAGGTAACCAACTATAATTTATTGAAATATCAAACTGTGTAGCCAATTTTCTGAAGTAGTAAAAGGAAATGTTGATATACTGGACCAAAAAATAAACAGAAATTCTTAAGCTATAAAAAAAAATAAAAAAAATACAAGTAACCAATACTATCTAACCTGGTGACCAAAGAACATATATAAGGTAACCAACTATAATTTATTTAAATATCAGACTGTCTAGCCAATTTCCTGAAGTAGTACAATGAAATGTTGATATACTGGAACAAAAAAAAAACAAAAATTCTAAAGCTATTAAAAAAAAAATATGATACAGGTAACCAATATTGTCTAACCTAGTGACCAAATGACATATATAAGGTAACCAAAAATAATTTAATGAAATATCACATTAGAAAGACAGTTTATAAAAACAACAAAATGAAATAAAGGGTAACAAACAGAATTTCACAAACAAGATACTTACATCATGGTCAAGCCACTGTTTAGGAGTCTTTAAATTGTAGAACCACATTTTAGAAGATATTATAACAGACCCAAAACTGAATGCAGGTTCAATCTTATCATGACGTCCAGAGAATTTTTCAGTCCTTTAATATAACATAATATAAGTTACAAACCAATTTTTTTTAAAAATAAACATATATATAATTGCGTAACGTTAAATAACATACATTTTCTTGTTATTTAACCCAATCTTGTACCATTGATCAAACAATACATCTTCAAATTGGGATGACATACCCATGCAAACATCGGGGAAAGCAGAAACACCAGTTCGTATTTTGGAAGGAACCACATCAGAACCAGATGAAGCAGCAGAACCAAACCTCGTTGTATATGGACTCCTCAAAGCCACACTCTTCGAAGAAGCATGATGCGGTCTCGCACAAGGTTTGGAAGCAATTCTCTCCACTTCAGCATAATAAATTATATCCTGAGTAGTTAAAATCATTTCATCTAGCGCCGAACTATTTTGTTCCTCAGTTTTAACCACATTTATAAGTTTAGAAAAAGGCCAGAAAAACAATTAAAATTTCAACTACAAATTACAAATTGACTGAGCATTAACGGAAATACTATAAAAAAAGTAACCAATCAAATGTATAAACGTAACTAAATTTGAAAAAAATACAAACCTCAATAGGGTTGTAAACAATGATCTCTTTCCCAAAAGACGAGTTTAAAATATCAGAACTTGGATTGTCATGCTTCATGCCAACCTGTTAAAAAAACAAAATAATAAATAATCGATGAAAAAAAATCGTATAACAAATATAAAAAAAACAAATATGTTTAACCTTATCATACTCTCCGCCACTGTTATCGCCACCAGTATCACCAACATCATCGCCTGTTTTTAAATCAAATTGTTCTACATTGTCCGAACCATTACCTACTTCATCAGCCTCATCAGATTTAGCATCATCATCACCACCATCATTCCCACCATAACTAACATCAGGGCGTCCACCAAACTGCATTATCAACATATTACTAATATCCCTGCAAATCTCTATACGGAAAACACGTAACTCTTCCTTCAAATCAGCCCCCAACTCCTCAATGCCTTTTTTGACTTCAACCAACTTCTTCTCCAAAGGGTTAACACGTGCATCGATAATATTTTTTACATCAGACAGTGAAAAACCCATATCTCCACCCGTTGTGTTTTTATCCTCTTTTATGTAATCAACATTGGACCCATCATCGTGTCCATGTGAAAACTTAAAATCATCCAAATCCAACCGATCATTCTCATCACCGGTAGGAATGAGCAATTTAATCTTCAGCTAAAACAAAGTGTGCACCGTAAATATCGAACCTTTAAAATAATGAACAATAAAAAGAAACAAAACAGTACAGCAAAAAATAAAAACTTTATACTAGTAACCAACTGTAGACATAAAGGTAACCAAATATAATATGAATGGTAACCAACATACCTGTCCAAAGCCAAAAACTATATCATTCAACTTGTCAAATGTAGGAGCCTTCCCTAATTCCTTCCACCTAAATAATCTAATTTCTGACTGAAGATCATCAATGCATAAGCACTGCTCCTTAAGCGTAAGAATTGTTTCAAATAAGAATATTTGAAAAACATAGGGCAATCCATTCAACTTATAATATCTACAATAATTGTCCTTGTAAAAATTGTAAATAAGACACCCATTCCTGGCCTTCTTTAACTGTCCCTTCACAGCAATGGATAACGATCTTTTCGTCTGTTCGAAGGCAAATTTCCCCCAAGGATAACGATCAAAGTCCCCATAAGATAAAAAATTAAGCAATATCTCATCCACATGATTTTCTGCAACAGTCGTTAGTATAAAATTGAATACCAGGAATATAACAGACATCCTTAAAGCCTCCTCATCATTATCGAATACAGCCCGACGATATATCTTCCCGATACTAGAACGGGTAACAACCTCGTCACCAAAAAACTTTGCCACTAACTGATTTTCTCTTCCCTTGAATGCAGAAATGTCATCATCTCCTTGCCAACGCAAACTAGAAATTAAACAAAATTCGGGCAACCCAAACCTTACCCTATTCTCACCAAACAAAAACCACATCTCCCCCTTCTCTCTTTGATACACTTTTCTAACCAAAGCCTGATGGATTAACTGTGAAAACATTTGTCTCTCACCAACATTTATAAATTTTCCAAAACAAGACAACTAAAGCTGTTCCAATTGATTTACATTCAATTTCTTCGTGATGACACTAGGCACTTCCATATCACACCAATAAATGATTTTGGCAGTGAAATTGCGTTGGCGCTCCTTGTAATATAGATCCCAAAACTGCATATACAATACATTACAAAAAAAAAAAAAAAAAAAACCTTACATCATTATACATGTATATAATATTTAGCAACCAAAACAAAATCACCAGGTATCCAAACACAATTTAAATAACCCCAAAAGTGAAACCAAAAAACATAGTAACCAAATCATAATATAACAGTAACTAAAACTGATATTGGATAGTATATAACCATTTTAATAAATTTTCATTCAACAGTAACCAAATATAACATGACCATTTCCCCAAACAGATTCCCAAGTTCACAAAAACAACTAAGTATTCAATGCTTTTAAAAACAGTTTAAATAACACACCTTGAGAATCTTTTGCCGAGGGATAATATTCGCACTAGGAAATTTTTCCGCTACTTCGGCTTCATTAGCATTTTTGCATGGTGGAGTTTCAAAATCAGATTCTAAATCTAGCAATTCCTTGCACTCCTTTAAAATACGTTTCCTTGATTTTTTTTTCCTTCAAAGACGATTTAGAAACTACCTTATCCCCCTGGTTAGGGGACTTGACCACACCCCCTCCACATTTTTCTTCCCATAACTACTACAATCATCCTCCCTGCTTCTTTTCCTCTTCCCATCATTTTTCTTAACAACAATCCCCCCAACGTTCTTCCTCGTATTAACCATCCTATACAAAACCACAATAACATTAAAACAACTTAAAAAACAAGTGAGACAAACTTCTTAGGTTGTCCAAGTTTATAAGGATAAAAAGGCATGCAATATTTGTCAAAAGTAGAATGTATGACAAACTTCATCATGTTACTAGTAATGAAATTGTGCAAATAATTAATTACTCCCATAATGATTCTGATGCCATCACTTGATACAAACTACAAAGTATATATGCAATGCCATTTGTTTCAAACTTGGAAGTAAGAATACATGCATACACCTGTACGTAACTAGTAGACAAAGGGATGCATAAAGAAGGCACAAATTTCTTAAAGATAATGATAATCGAAAGCCTAAAAATTTGGGGAAGTCAGGAACTATAGAAGCTAACTATTAGAAAAGTCATATTACTCACTTGTGCCCTCCAAAAGCCCAAATCTACCAAGGTAAAACAATGATATAACATCTCAAATTACATAGCTAGAGATCAAAACGTAAGCAAGAACAAATGTATCAAAATGCATATTCATCTACAAATATAGAAAAATTTACAATGATGTTGACAATACGCGTATTTACCACATCAGCACTACATCAGCAGCACCACATAAATCAGAACTCACAACTAATCAAGCACTAGTGGCAACAACAAGTATTTAGCAGCAACAACAACAATAGTAACAAGCCAAACTGGCACAAGGGCTTAGACATCATTTTGTGATGTCAGATTCATTACTTTTCATTAATCAAATCAAATGAATGTATGTAATGGAGGTTTACATGTTTCTCTTCATATTGTTATTTTATCGAACACGTAATATGCACAATACCATAATTTACATTTGTAATAGTACACTGTAAGATAAAATCTTTTTTTACAGAAACTATAGTTACCTTGTCAGATGGAGTTCTGTTCACGCCAAATTAAATGAGAAACGAAAATATAGAAGAAAAGACTGAGATTTGAAAACTAAGAAATCACTAAAAAAATACTTCATTATACATAAAGCTAATTAATATAGCCAAAGAAAAATACTGTAAATTGAATAACAAATGGTGAAATTTCTAACTCAACTAAGGCAAACAAAATGCAACAAATGTATATGAAAATTACTTCAGACTTACCGAATAGATAAGTATTATCTTTTAATTTCGTCTCAATTGCAGCGGATCAACGTACAGAGGAAGATAACAACGTATCGCTTGACAGAGGTGTTGGGGAAGAGAAGCAACAACGTTAATAAGGAAGGTTGAGATGATGATGAAGGAGAGTGAGAGCCTGAAAGAGGTAGAAGAATACTCCAAAAAATAAACAACTCCGGCTGAGGTCAAAACAATAAGAAGCAAAATAAGGGTTTCCAGGTTCCCAAATGCCAAAATAAGGGTTTCCAACTAAATAAGCTTCACTCAAAAAGATATCGACACACACGGCGGTTACCAATTCAAAAAATGCAACCACCTATAAACATGGGTCATATCAACAACTCATTAAATCAGTTAACTAAATAAAAGGGATAAGAATGCACTATTTTATAAATTAAAAATTACATATCCACTAATTTTATAAATAATTAATTTATGCACTTTTTTAATAATATTTTATTAAAAGGTACTAATAAATGTAAATGTTCCTACAAATTTTTAGTCTATGGCAAACATTTATTATAACACTATACGAGCACGTCTAATAAATATTTATTATGACACTATTCAACCAAGTGTTGGTTGTTCATGGAAAAAGCAAACGGTCCATATTTTCTTTAAAAAGTGTTATCTATTTATATTGAGTGTTAACAATTTTGTAAAAAAAAATATTGTGTTTTCTTTTATATCTTTCCCATCTCTATTAATTCTCTTAAATAGATAATTATTTTTAAGAATTGATATTTTTACATATATTTTTTTATATTTTCATATGATTCTCTCTCATATGAGCATAAAATAGGTCTCATCTTAATGTGAGAGGGAATCATGTGAAAATATCTAAAATATATAAAATAGTGCTCCCTTTATTTTTTTCATTTATATTTTTTTTGTTTCACTCTCTTATTCTTTTATACTAAATCACATACGTAATGTGCGTATAGTTAATTAGTTAGCTACTAATAGTAACGGAATAAATCTAAATTATTTGACTATTGGAGAATTGTTTGAGTGTTTGACCATACAACTACACTAAAATTGGCAAACGGGTCAGACCATAGTTGGGCCGAGCTAAAATGGCTCATATATAATTTTTTGGGCTCAAAACAAGAAGCCTGTAGCCTAAGTTGGGCCGGACCGTGCGGGGCCATGAACCATGAAGAGAAAATATTGTGAATTCAAAATCCATGAAGAGAAAATATTGGTACCATAAGAATAAACAACAATTTCACGTATTTTGGATAAGGTTACTAAACATACATAAGCATTTTCCTAAAGGTGAAGTTTTTTTATTGTGTTGCACGAGTTGTTTTAGTTAAATGGGAAAGTTATGTTTTGTTTTTAGGTTCCATACTGCATCAAACTGGCTGATTCTATTACCAAGTTTTGTGAAATCACTTCCCATACTTCTGCAGTTTTTTCCTACATCTGTGGAGTCCATGGACTACTACAACCAGAAAAGATGTGTCGCTGCAAAAGGACTTGTTCTTCTCAGTCAAATTGTTAGTTTATTTTGCTGTCTATTTTTTATTGAATAATCCTTATTCAACTTTTTCTTATTTGATACGTATATTTCTTCCCCCATCATAGAGGTACTTGAAATTTTATTAAAAATAAATTTAATGTAAGGCCAAAAAAAATAATATGTTAATTTAGAAAGTGATAAGAGAAGTAGGTTAACAAATTTTTTAGGACGGGCCAAGCCACCTGCATACCGGGTCAAAATTGAAGAGAGTTAAAATGGTTTAAATTTTTATACATTATAAAAATAAAACTCAAAATTCAATTTTTAATGGGCAGACTGGACTAGTCCGTGGGCCTGGGCTGCTTTTTGCCAATTCTAATAATATATATATATATATATATATATATATATATATATATATATATATATATATATATATGCGCGCGCGAGCACTATAATGGGTGGTTATGGGTCTACCAGTAAGGAGGGCCAGTATACAAATGCTCTGTACCGATAGACAGTTTCTTATTAGATGTTTTCTCAAACCAAATAGTCCCTAACAGTGGCCGGCGGTGATCGCCAAGAATTCCGACGAAAGGAACAGAGTTTTGCCAAAATCGAAGAAAATAATTGGAAAATAAAAAAAATAAACAAAAAAGAAATAAAGGAAGAGAAGGAAGAAAAATGAGTATAACTAGAAATGTGAAAGGAATAAGATTTTCCGATGACCTCCCCATCGGTGTGTCTATGGTGGTTTACGTGGGAGAGAGAAATTAGAGAAGAAGAGTATTAAAAACTCAAATTACTGTTCTATCACTTTTCTTACACACTGAGTTAAAAAAAAGGAATTGATATTTTTATATATTTTTTTGATATTTTAATATGATATTATTTCATGTGATCGAGCATAAAGTAATTCCCATATTAGTAGTTCCCATCTAATATGAGAGAAAACTATTTTTAAAATATGAAAAATACATATAGAAACAATGTTACCAAAAAAATAAATTGTGAAATTTTCTAGTGTTTTCCTTATTTTCAGAAGAATTTTTTTGACCAAATAAAATTTTTTCTGAAAAATATGAACTATATTGAAACAAGTATCGTATTGCATGCTTCCTCTCGTTACATTGGATGCAAACATAAAAAAAAATTATTCTGTTTTCTTTGAGCTTTTTGTGATAAACCAATATATTGTTTTTATTTTTGGAGAACAATTTAAAACTTTTATGTATTTTTTAGTATTTGAAAATCAATCAAGCAATATACATTAGACTAAAGTACAGATTGCATTCAAAAATTATAATTTTTTTGAGTTTTACACCTTAATGTTTAAAACATATTTACGTGCAACTTAAAATTCTTTTTGTAAGACAAAATGCACCCATAAATTCTTTCTGCTAAATAAAATGCACCCTCAATTTTAAGTGTAAACTATATTTTTTTTAAGCGAAAAAGAAATTTATAACTTTGGAGTCCAATATGTATTTTAGTGTATATATTACTAACATTTTATTTTATATAATTAAAAAAGAGTTATGATTTTTTTAGTGAATTTATGGTAGATCAATATTATTTAAGTTGATATTGTTGAACCGTGGATTAAGACTTATTATGTATTCGATGGGCGAAGTGATATTTAGTATTTATGGATAATATGAGAAACTATATAATTAAATATTTTTTTGATAAAAAAAAAATATAAAAAGACGTATAAAATGGAAACAAAAATTTCAAACAAGAACAAAAGAATTTCAAGAAAAGAAAAATAGGCATATAAAACTTTAAATGAATTTTTAATAAACTAGAATACACTTTGAATCCTAAACTTTACACTATTGTTGATGTTTGCACTCCAAACTGAAAAGTGTATCTAAGTACATCTCAAACTTCTTTTTCGCTGAACAAAATACACACTTTTTGGACTTAATTGGTAAAACATGACCTGGACTCGCACACATATGGATTTTATAGGGGTATTTCTGTTATTTTCATCCCATCTTCTTCTTCGTGTATCTAGAACAAACTGATTAAAGCCTTAATTTGGGAATATAAATGATGCAGCTCGATTAGGAGTCAAATCCACCAAATTCGCTTAAGAGAAAGAAGAAAACTTGTCGCATGGATCGAAAATGCTTATGTATGAAGAATTCAGTGACAAAAATGGCTTGGAGAAGCTCAAGCAATGCTAAAAGAAGATTTCTTGGTTGTCTAGATTGGTGTGAAGATGGGCATAGTGTTTGGGTTGATCCTCCAATGTGTGAATGCTCAAGGATAGTAATACTTGGATTAATTAGAAGATTAGAGAATGTGGATGCTAAAATCAAATGTTTGAAAGATGAATTGAAGGAGTGCAAAATTAGGGCAAAATGTGCATGGGCCTCTTAGTTGTAACTTGGATTTTAATTCTTAACTACATATTTATTTCAACAAACTAAATGATTAAATTCCTTAATCATAATTTTATAGGTTATCTATTTAAGGCTATCTATGTAATGGTAGAAATTAAATTTTTTAGCAGCTTTTGTGATTAGAGATAATGTAATATCTGGGCAATTTTTGGTGAATGAAGCTTGATATAATTGTTGGAATATTTATTGTGTTGAATGTAGTTTCAGTGCTTCTTTAATGATATTTGGGCAAGATGAATTGATTGTGTTCAAATTAAATGCTCGACAACTACTATCAAAAACCATAACCAAATGCAGCAGGTACAATTTAATTAATCAACAACATCTATCAACTGTCCATCAGCAATAACACAAACTTAAAGTAATAACACAACACACAACAATTATAAACAAACATTCTCCTATAAATGCACACCAACCTGTTTAAATTTCAACCAAACTAAAATGCACACGAAACAAGATTAATACACTTAACATACATACTAGGCCATAAACTCAAATGCATATCAAACCAAACTGTTATAATTTTTCATAAATAATTGATGCCATTACAACAAAAGTAATGTAATTAACAGTACAAAAATCAATTCCAATGGCAATTCAAAACATAAACAATAAATTCATAGTACTAGGCAATAAATACATTGCCATAACAATTATATTATCAGACCTTAGAATGAAATTTTTTACCCAAAAAAAAAGGTCCCTAAACTAAGTCCCCAAACCTATTTATCTGTAGTAGGTGCTCCATTTGTTGGTTTTCTAAACTGATGCTTCTCCCTTTTGGATCTTGCTACAACCTATAGTGATCTTAGTGTTGTACATTATTTTACTTTCCATCTGTAGTCTTTAGTTTATAATGTATTTGCTAAGTCATTTGTTTGACTATCCTGAAAATGGATAACACCTTGTCACTTTCTAGAAACCCCTACTTGTCATTCATCTGTAATATTCTTGCCTTGACCTTCCTTTATTACAGTCCTTGCTTGACCTCCCTTTTCACCAGTCATTCTTTAACCAGTTCTAATCTTCTTAGCCCTCTTAGCCTTTGTAGAAGGTTGAGAGGATTAACTTTTTGGTGGATCATAGAAAGATTGTGAAATCACATCTGGTACAACCTCTCTATAATCCATGTCAGGTTTTTTATTTAGTTTCTAAAACAAAGAAAAAAGTCAATCCTAATAGTAAACAGCCACATAAATAGAAACATAAACAAAAACATAAGCTTAACTTACTTTAGGGTTCTTAAATTGTGACCCCATGCCTTACAAAATCCACATGTCAATGATGTACCTATCCTCTTCAACTTTGTTGGATCAGGATTGGTTGATGGAATATCACTAGTCTTCCTCCTAACTAGTTTAGGCCTTCCTACTGGGGTATGTTTGATTGGTAGCAAAAGTGGCTCAATCTCAGTAGGATCCCACTCATCTCTGTGCCTTATAGGCTTAATGATGTGATTGTAACATAAACTTAACTAACCTTTGGATAAGTTTTTAAATTATAACCCCATGCCTTACAAAATCCATATGTCAATGATGTACTTGTCCTCTTCAACTTTGTTGGATCAAGATTAGTTGATGGAATACTACTAGTCATCCTCTTAACTAGTTTAAGCCTGCCTACTGGGGTATATTTGATTGGTAGCAAAAGTGGCTCCATCTCAGTAGGATCTCACTCATCTCTATGTCTTATAGGCTCAATGGTGTGATTGTAAACCCTCATATATATCTCCCTGGTTAAACATTTACATACATACGTAGCTAGATTATGTCCCATTTTGTTGATAAATGACACATCATGTTGAAAATGTATCCTAGATAGGTCTCACCTCCTATAAATATAGTTTTTTCTTCCCAAATCAGCTATTTATGCATAACCCCTAGAAGTTTTAGTGATTATAAACCTACCACCACCACCTGACCATAAAGGTAGACCATCCTCAGCCCAACCTTTTAATTTCTCTAATTTTTTGCTATTCTAGGACAAAGTACACCATTATATTTCAACATGTTTTCCTTCCTTCTAACAATTCTATTCATGTAATAGAATCTAAGTCCTTCAAGACACCCTATTATTGGTTTAACTCTAGGCTTTAGAATTTTACTATTAAAGACCTCACAATGATTATTGACAAACATGTCACTTTTCCATATGATTTTAAAATGAAAACTACTCTACTGATAATGTGGCTTTGGAGCTAACCATTCATAAATACCCTTGTCTTCATTTGTAACACATCAATTGCCTTTTTAAAAACATAAGGGTTTATTGCTTTGGGACTAAAATACAATTTGCACCGCAAATTTTCCCCCGAAAATTGATTTACACCCTAAAGTATTTTTTTTCCACTTAAATGCATTTTAAACTCAATCTCAAACAATCGATTTGCACTTTCTGCTCTTTTTTTTAGCTAAATCTTTACCGAAAAACTTAAACCATGTGAGGTAAAGGGTATTTAGGTAAAATACCACCTTTCTGCCATTAAAACAGATTTATATCTCATGGAACCATCAGCAGAGAACAAGCATGAACAATAAACACCACTAAAGAAAAACTAGAAAGCACTCATTACGAAAACTCTTCTAATATAAAAAAATATATATATAACTAAGATCAATCTACTTTTACAAACCCTGATGGCCAAACACCAAATTTGACCATCAAACCTCTCTCCACTCTTCGCAGTTACTAAACCAAACCCTAGAAGATCTCTTACTCGATTCTCTCAACCTCTCCAATAATGACGACGATGAATCTGATGATAACAAAACCCAACTCGTAAAAGAAAAATCTAAGCTGAAAAAGGATATAATCCAGACCATCCTCATTAATGAAATAAAAATCCTAAATTCTAATTTAGGTCAGATCGTCACAATTGAGGAACATCATATTTATGTTAGGTTTCATGAAGAAATAGGGTAAGATTATGAAAAAAAGATGATCAGAAAGAAGAAAAAGTGGGTAACTTGGTAGGCTTGAGGGAACTGATCGATTCGGGTGACTCGAGTACCAATCGAATTTTTTACCGGAATATAAGTGTTAGGTCTCCGAATTTCAGATCCTCCTATTCACAATACCCAATTACTCTTCTCTTTCCTTTTACATCTCAATTTCTCTTTTTACCCTACATCATTCAACCCATGTATCATACAAAGCTTCCATCAAATATGTACTTCCTAAATTATTTATGAGTTCAAATTCATTATGCATGTCGACCCAATTAGTAGCATAACATCAAACAAGAAAATAAACACCCCATTTACCATATAATCCAACTCAAAGAACTATGATAGAACCCAGATCTACATCATTGCACCATCGAAGATGAAACCCAGATCTGTAAAGGCGGATATCAGACACAGTCGCTCATGCCTCAGGAAAGAACAAAAAGGCAAAGTATTGTTTGTTATTTTCTTCACCCAAACGTGTAAGAATTACAAATTGTTTCATTCTTTTCCCCTTCACCACTAGTAAAGACCCATCAATCTTCGCTACCAATCTGTGAGATCTAGTTGGGATCTTATTGAATACGTACATCCTCATTGGATTATTGGTTTTTGTTCTTGTGCTTTTTTGGTGGTTTTGGGGCAGAAGAGAAAGAATTTGAAGAATTGGGCAAAGGGTTTTAAAGTTACTGGCATTGTTAAAGGAAAAAGAATAAGAATAAGAAAATTGAGGTGATATGACTATAATACCCTTACCTCACATGCTTTAAACTTTTCGGTGAAGATTTGGCCTGAAAAATGAGCAGAGGGTGCAAATCGATTGTTTGAGATTAAGTTTCAGATGCATTTAATTTTAAAAAATAATTTATGATGCAAATCGATTTTCGGGGAAAAGTTTAGAGTGCAAATTATATGTTAGTCTTATTTTGGCAACATTTCAAACCAATTTTCCTAAACCTAACCCTTTATATTTTTGCCAAAAGTTCCTATATAGATGCATGACACAAGTTCTGTGTTTAGAACCTAGAACCACAACTTCTAAAATATTGCTCAAACCCTATTTAAAAAAAAGCCAGATATAAAGATTATGGAAAGTGGACAATAAATATAATAATGGACGCAATAAATATAACAAAATTATCCATATAAATTATACCTTTTGTTTGTCTAACATGAATGTCCAACCTCCATCATTTACAATCCCAAGATCTTCCACAAGAAAGTTCAAGAACCATAACCAAGACTCTGTGTTCTTAGATTATCCAATAGCCTAAGCAACTGGCCACATCCCATTGTTAGTGTGACGTCCCCAAATTCGGATTCCAATATCTCGAACTCAGTGCTCACGATCAAATATATCCAAATACCTCTAAACAACAAATAATAACTAACGCGAAATAAATAATCATAAATTATTCATTACAAACGGTGTACTAAGTCTCGAGGTCTATAACCATAAACAAAGTACATCACGAATCTCAAAAGCATATAAAAGGGTTTGTATTACATAATATAATGTCTAACCAAAATATTTAATAGGTAATCAGCTATTAAGACCTCATCTTTCCTTTGCCTTCATCCTTGTTCGAACTTTTTGGTTTAATTACAAATAATTTCATGATATTGCAAGGGTGAACAACTACTTTGCTCAGCAAGTTTAAAATGAACAATAAGGGATATATAATGAATGAATAAGAATAATAATCGAATGATTTAATCATATAAGATCATGATGAATAACTGAAAAATATAATCAATGCTCAAATGAAAGAATGAATATTGATTATTTACTACTGAGTGGTCCAAAAGACCATGAACAAATGCTAAGGAATCAATCATTCAACTGACTCTTTTAAGTTATAATCCACCAGGTTTGTACTTGAGGGGATCAGTCTCTCGTACAATATGTATATGCATAACATTCACTTACATTTGTAATCGGATAACCGATATATAATTTTCCCATTACGGGTTGTTCTCCTAGTCTAAGAATCCGCACCAATAATCGGTTTGGATGACTTTTAAAATATATAACATACAACCGCTTAACCGAAACAATTGGCATAGTCTACTTCCTAAACAGCTCATGAATGAAGAACTTTAAATAATTCACAATTTAATAATGGAACATGAATTTAAATGCACTATGTGCGAATGTCAATAATAATGTCAATGTGGAATAATTTGCAATAATTAAACCACTCAGCATATACTTGAAAAAAATTTAACTCGAGTTTGAGTTAGAAAAACTTGTCTTATTCGTAGATTATGGCTTACACAATTTAAATTACTTCCTTGTAAAGACATAACATTAATAGGGTTGGTTTAACAATTAGTATCACATATAATTGTTCACTTAATGTTTACATCCACTATTCACTTATCAATTAATCACATTTGATTATCAAATAACACATCACAAAACAACTTCATTGTCTAATATCACTTATGTAACTTTAACTAAGTGATATATCTTATAACTTATCAAAACATTTCAATTGTTGTTAAGTTAATTACTTATTTATTATTTAATAATCAATAATAATTTTAATTTCTTTTATTTATTATTAACTAAATAATAAATAATCAATTTATTAACCACTTTCTTCTTTAATTATTATTTAATATCATTTAAATAATAATTAATTAAATTAATTATCCTTATTTATTATTTAATATTAATTAAATAATAAATAATTATTTGATTAACTTTATGTATTTTATTTAACAACCACATCATGCCATTATTATAATAAAAATGACCAAATTACCTTTAGTTAGTCTTATTAAGTCATTTTAAGCTTATTGGCAGGTAAAATTATATTATATAATTTTCTGACTTAGTTTAAATTAATTTCTTTGAATTTTTTTAACTCAATCGTATTTATTAAAAATACTTACCTGGCTTATTATTTTTATATCATCTGGGTATCTTTAGTATATTTTATTTTACACATAAAATATTTTTCCATTAATTTTTCAACTTCATTTCTTATTTTTAAACAGGCTATTTCTATCCAAATTTGCATCATTTATTAAAACTTGATATATTATCCAAAACTTATACAGTAGTTTATTTTCATCATAAACTAATTCCTATAAAAAAAATTCATAAATTTTTGAGTTATACATTTCGAATTATTACAATTTTTATTTTAAAAATTAATTTTTTGTCAAGCCATATCTCACTTTTCGGGAGTTGAACTGAGTTCATTTTTGGATAGTAGCTTCATCATACCATATATTTTTAGATTCCAGAAGGGAATTTTTTTTTTAAATAAGTTAACTGGCCAAAACAGGGCTTAAAAATTTATGGGCAGGAGGTTTTCAAGTTTTCTCAGCAATAGATTATTTTACGAGAAAAATAATAAAAAATCACCATTTAAATTTTTTTCAGTTGTTCTAATTGAAAAAGTTTAATAACATATATATCTACCAACCGGAGTTGACGGATCTTGAAAATGATTTATGAAACGTGAACAGTAAGCGTCTAAAGTGGAATAAAATTTTTGAGTTTTTGAAATTTGATTTTATAAAAACTTTTTTTGCTTCTCTTTGCATTCTTAGCACACCAACACACATATTGAACATACCTAACCATAAAAATTCTTTCATAACATAAATCTATCGTTTAAGAGACAAAAACCACATAAACACCTTATATGATTCAAACCACAAACAACTGGTCTACACTTCTAGCTAGGGTGTTAACCGGTAAACATGTTTTCATGAACTTTCTTCCATAAAATCACATACCAAGCATGTTCATACATAGATCTAGCATATCAAACTATATATCTACCTATATACACCATAGATCTAACATTATAAAGTTTCAAAATAGTTTTCAAACAATCAAAACACATTTTTATATTTGAAAATATATTTTGACCATAGAAAATTCTTTTCATATATAGATCTATACATATCACATGAATACACCTAGATCTAACATTTTCAACCATAAATCTACAAATACTTCAACATCTAACCAAACAAATTACATAAATGACCCATATCAACTATAAAACTTAAATACCTAGGGTTAAGAAACATTTTTCAACCTTTTTGTTCTTGATGCTCTCTTCCTCTCTTTTCCAAAATATGTAATAAAGGTTGATGACATCCACAAGTCAAGCTCCTTGATGACTTTAATGCTTCAAACTACCAACACTTGAAAAAAATTATGAGATCTCACTTTCTCTCTCTAAATAACTATTTTTTTCCTTTTTTATTTTCTCTCTTAGAGTTTCTCTCTCTAAGTTGCTAGCACATTTGAAAAATGGGAGTATTTTAGTTGGTCAAGAGAAGTCTTACTAATTTAAATCTCATCTACCAACAACTATACATAAAACTTATATATCTATAGGTTTATCTCTAACTCTATCATATCCAAGCTTACATGGAGATTACCTAGTACTTCAAGACCAATCAAATGAGCCACATAAGGAATTACGTGGGACCCATTGGATCCCCACAAGGCTTTACTGGTCATGGCCCCTTTATCCCCTCAATATTGCTTTATTTTTATTGTCAAATTGCTATAAATGTTGACCATTTGTTGATTTTTCACTTATTACACCAATTGGACTCTAGTTTGGGCCACTAGTTAATCTCTATTGGGCTACAATAATTAAATCATCAGACTACTGGTATGACTTGGTAATTAAATCAAGCAATGGGGCTAATTTAATTAATTTACATGATCACAAATTATTGTCTACAAGTCCTCAACACAATTAAATATTTGGGCTTGTTTAATTAACTTACTAGGCTAGTCCATTAAAAATTAATAACATACTTGGACATACCAAATTTTCATAATGCAATTATACTCTTTACTCATCTGTAATTAATTAATAAACAACTACTCAACCTTCAAGCAACACTAAATTAAAAAAAAGGGTAAAAATGAAACATACGGATTCCCTAATGCAGAACTTCAATTACTTGCGTTAAGTTGGGTGAAAACTGCAGAAATCTTGTTCGAACGTTGCCAAAGAATTGAAAGATTTATTTACCTTGATTTGTATTCGGCAATGGAGGAATCTGTATAATTTGACTGATTATCGGTAATGGAGGAATCTTGCTTATTGAGAGAGTTGTTTACGTCAATCGATTTGTTTGAGTTTGAAAAAAATGGTAACTGCCTTGTAACTGTATATATCTTTTCCTTTTTTTCAGGGTTTTGATGATGATATGTTTTGAAATTATTTTGTCCATATGACATTTTTTTTAAAATTATTTTATTTGTGTACTATTCTTATAATTGTTTACTAAAAATTGTATATAACTGTAAAGGACCAAATTTGTACGTAGGATTATTAGGGCGATTGGGCTATAATCCTGAGCCATTGACTTTGTTGTTTGGTACTGAATTGAACATTGGAATTTATAATATTGAATAATACCCGAGTTGATACCAACCAATACAACCTCCTCCAGTTATAATTATTTAAGTTAATACCCATAGATACTCTATTTGTCCCAAATTATTTGTCTCCTTGGATTCTTGGCCCACAAGAAAATTGGAGGATGGCATCAAATTCTTAGTTTCTAAAAAATAAAAAATAAAAAATAAAAAAATTAAACCGTAGGGGCCTAATGGGTAAAATTCACAGAACACAAAAAAAATTGCTTGTATTGTTTTTGGGACAGCTGAATAAAGAATGGACAAGTAATTTGGGACTTAAGGAGTAGTTTATATATATAATCTTTACATATGAAAGAAGCTCATAATTTATTTTATTTTTAAAAATGAATAGTGATTCTCTATTCAACTCTTCTTTTATTTGAGGGGTTTTTATAGCATTATGCTAAAATTGTATTAGGATTGTGATATTAATTTTAAATGAGAGATTTATTTTATGTTAAAAACGCTTAGGTATTACCTAGTAATAGTGACAACTAGAGAAAGCTTAGCCTTGTAACTTTGAGGGGTTGTTTGAATGAAAATTTAATTATCACTTGTGAAAGTCTGAAAGATTTAATTTCGTTGGATCAAATAAGCTAGTATTTTTTGTCTGAATCATCCCCTAAACCTGTTGATTAGATTTTTTACACATGTTGCCCTCTTTCAGTCCAATTGGAAACAAATCCAACACCAAAATAAACAAATTAGCAAACCCAATTCACCCAAAAAGGAATTACAACAACCAATTTGAAAAAGATGCAAGAAACTGACCTAATAATTAAATATATAATATTTTCTGCTGATGTAGTACACGGCACAAGTTAAACCTATTGATGTCCTTTTCGTGAATACGAAGAGGGAACACTTGTATGAGAACTCAAAAATGCAATTTTTATTTATAAAAATAGGAAGTTACTAATTACTTAGATTATAATAATCCTATTAAAATTTAGCAAAAAAAATAAAATAAAAAATAATCCCATTAAAGAAACAAAAAATGCTATATAAAGTTTAAGTTATTATACATTTTCAGAAGAGATGCAATCAGAGTTCATTTGTTGAATTGGATCTAGTAGATATCCAACTTAAGTGACAAGGTGAAACCTAAAATTTTTGGATGACTATGGAGAAAAGTTTCAAACACAAAACCAAAAATTATATCCATCTCAATCATTAAAAAGTCGGGTCTCACACGAATTTTTGTGTCATATGTTATTTTTTAACAGTTAAGATACATTTTATGTTCTATTTATCTCAATCATTAAAAAGTCGGGTCTAATACGAATTTCTATGTCAAACTTAATTTTTTAATAATTAAGATGTATTTTATATTTTATTTTGTGTTTGGCTTTTGTTAACTTATACTTTTCTCACTTCGGAAAGCATTTATGCAATGCCTTAAACACAGGAACGCTAATCAATATACTACGGGAAACGAAATTAAGTACGAATGAATAATACCAACTTTGGTAAAATGTATAATATATTTAATCTTCGTACCACGATTTGAAAGATAGTATCCCGTGCGTAGTACGCAGGACAATAAGAATTTGTTAGTAACTCTAATCTTTGAAGAGCCTCTGATTCATGTGGAATTTTTTATAGCCCAAATAGGACACATGTCACACTGGTCCATGTTGAAAGTTTGCCTGGGTTTGTAATCTATAATAATAAAACACAATTGTTTTTGAATTTTTCCCTCAATTTAATAGAAAATCTTGACCATCGAAAATTTGAGACAAATCTCACCGTCGATTGTTTAATAACCTTCCTCCTTCCTCTCTCTCGCTTACAAATCCGGCTACCCACATTTTTCTTCTTCTTCTTCATCTCTTTCATTTCTCAGTGCCGTAGGCACGGGCCAAATGCTAGTCAAATGCTAGTATTTTATAGGACTTCACGGCTTAGTTGTTATGTTTCAAACTTCGGCATCTTCTGGCCAGGAATATTTAAGGGGCTAGAGAGTGGGGGAGGTGGCATCTCTTTTATGCTTGGTAACTTGTTAGGAATATCATATGTTATTGCTTTGGTCCATTTAATTTTGGAAGCCACTTTATTATTAAAAGCAGTTGCAGGTTCTTGAGATTTCAAACTTTAAATAGTTGCACTTTTTCAGAAATTAGAAACTCTTGTTTAATTAGGATTGAGGTTCAAAGTGGTGTAGCTAAGCAGATTAATTTTCAGGTACTAATTCTCGAGCCTTTTTCCTTTTCTTTTTTTTTTATTGCAGAATTATGGGTTTTTTTTTCTTTTCAGGTTACTGTTCTTTCTTTCTTTCATTCTTTTGAATTGTAAGGTATTGTTTCTTGAATAGTTTATGTGATGAAATTTTCAGGGTATCATTTCTGGAACTTCTTATTTCTTTGTATGGCATCATTTGCTTGATTAAACTGGTGGCCTCTGGGAAAGCTCTAGGGCTAGTAAGTACTTTTCTGTAGAGGACTACTGGTCACAAGGCTTTCCTAATCATGGCTGAGAAAGATAAAACATATCCATCTCAAGGAAAGTGGAAATTTCCCATTTGCATATTCTTGAAGGATGTCAGGTATTTTTAATTTTTTTTTGGCATCTTCCCATTTAGGATGTTATGTGGGTAGAAATATTTTTCTATATTTAGTTATTTATTTTGTTCCAATGGCTAACCATGCATGGTATACAGTTGTATGTTTTTGCACCGAGTACGCCTGTGTAATATATGATAATAGCTTTTTTATTTTGTTTAATCTACTTGAGTTTCACATATTAATTCTATTTGTCTTTAGGTGCCGGTAGGTATTCCAGTTCGATAAATTTGGCCAAAAGACCTTTTTTTTTTATGATGATTGTGTGGGTTCTGGCAATTATTCAGTTTTAGGCCTTTTAGCTACTCTCAAAAGTTTAAAAACTTGACCTGCAGAAAACCCAACGCTTTCTGGTGGTTGCAATTGTGTCAGGAACATGGGTACAATGATTTTGTACGCGGAATGAAATCGGTATGAGAAATGCTTCTTATGGTATTATGCACAAGGTATCTAATTCTCGTACCACGATTCATAACAATAGTACCCGCGGAACAAGGGCAATAAGAGATCCCTGGTAAACCTGGTCAGGAATTAGGATGGCATAATCATTGTACCATTACAATTTATGGGATCGAGTAGTTTCAGTTGGCCTTGCCTATTCTGGTAACAATGTCCAAAAAGTGCCATATTTTCCAGTTGTGCATAAGCTTGCATACAAATCCAAACAATTCAACACACAATTTAGACACCCTTGTGGTGTGATATTAATATGTTGGACCTTTGTTTATTAGTACTGCAATTAATAGTTTTTTTTTGGCTTCATAGGCTTAGAAGCTAATAGTTACTGTCTGAAATCATATGAACAGATTAGTATATAGAATGGATGAGCTTGGACTAGAAATAGCAAGGATTGCTTTCCCGGCAGCACTGGCTTTGACAGCTGATCCTGTTGCATCTCTTATTGATACAGCATTCATTGGTCAAATAGGTACTCCCTTACATTTTCTATGTCCATTTATCAGTAAAAATTTTATGCTCGCCTCACCAGAAGCTGTCATGGCTAAATAAAAAAGTTACCTTTCTTGCCTATCCCATACAGTTTATTCTATAGTGTGTAAACAAGTTCTTCTTTCTAATTAGTGCTGCCTTGTATGTTATTTTATTCAATTCTTTATGTTTTTTTTAAACATCTAGAAAGTGCTCGCTATGATGTAAAATGACTTAATTAAAAGCATTTGTAACCAACGACTCTAAGTAGCTCAGTGGAAAGTGCTTTCACTATAATCTAAAATGCCAATTACTAAGAAGCATTCATAATCCTAAGTCTTGGCGGTTTACCTTCATAGGATTAATTATTAGCACATCATAAGAAGACTGCAAGGAGAGATTTTAGTACTCGAACCATGAAAGTTCAGGCTTCAGAGAATCTGGAATCATCTTTCCCATGGAGAAAATACCTGATTTTTATTTAAGCAAACATGCAAGATTGCAAGAACCAATCTGCGGAGCATTTGAAAACCTTGTGTCTTCTATGGTATGAATTTGCGAAATATGCCATTTTTTCCAGTTAGTATATATATATATATATATATATATATATATATTGGAATGTTTATAACCTTGAACCTAGTAACCTGAAGAGCTATATGAACACTGTTTCTTTGATAGAGAAACATATTAGGATATTGTTAGATTTATTTAGAAGGTCAACCAAATTGCAGTGTTTAGGCTAACCAAAAGGTGAACTTGTCTGGTTTTGACTATCAGCGGATAAATTAGAGAACTAATGTGTGGTCTCACATTGTTTTAATCGATCAAGCTTTAGTCGAGTCTGGATCCTAGCGCTTGAGCATTTATAATTAGTTGACATCACCGGAAAGCTTATCTTGATAAAGTCCAAAAGGTGCTTGAGATGATACCATGAAGTTTTTATGAAATTGCTTTCTTAGAGTAGATGTATTTGTTCTCTTTAACACCTAGCCATTAACACTTAAAAAAGAAGAGAAGCTTTCACATACTACTAAAAGGCTTGCTGATAAACTTCTTTCCGAATGAATATTATTTCTCATTCCTCGATAAAAAAAATTCGTAGTAAGTACATCCAATACTTCACTTAGTGTCCCTCATTTCATGATTTTTTTCGAATAACATTTATTGAATATAAATTATGTGTGTTTACGTACACAGGTCCAGTGGAACTTGCTGCTGTAGGCATTTCTATCGCTGTATTCAATCAAGTATCAAGAATTGCGATATTCCCCCTTGTCAGTGTCACCACCTCCTTTGTTGCAGAGGAAGATACTATTGTTCAAGCGAGTCGTGAAGCACAAGATGGTGAAAACTTTGAAATGGGTACACTTATAAGTACTGAAGAAGAAAAATTAATTCCAACAAAAGGTATGTTAGGTTCATCATATTTGTCAGTTTGTGTCGGGTTTTAGTATGGTTTATTCAACTCCCTGATATCAAAATTTTCATGTCATGTGTTCGTATCAGAGTTTGATGAGAGTGCCAACATGTTAGAGTTACACAGTAGCAGCTTTGGTATAGCCAATATTGACTGTAAAAAGAGACATATCCCATCAGCCTCATCAGCTTTAATAATTGGTGGCATCCTTGGCCTCATCCAAGCTGCATTCCTGATATCTGTAGCGAAACCTGCCTTGAATTTTATGGGGGTCAAATCTGTAAGTTAAATGTGCAAAAGCAAAAAAAGACTCTTGCATTCACTTCATTCGTTTTGCCTGGAGTGAAAACAAAAGAATGGTAGCCCACAATCCAAATAGACTGTATTTTTCCACCCTTGAAAACTAGTACGTGGATTTGATAGATTTTGATGGTCTTATACATGTGTAGGATTCACCTATGCTAAAACCAGCACAACAGTACTTAACACTGAGGTCTATTGGTGCTCCAGCTGTTCTTCTCTCATTAGCCATGCAAGGTGTATTCCGTGGACTTAAGGACACAAAAACGCCTTTATATGCAAGTGGTAAGTAAAAACCAAGCACCAGAACATACAGAAGCATTTACAAGGTGGAAACAGAAAGAAATTTCAATTTTTTGTTTAAACCAACTGGTCATAGCCTAGCTTGTCTTTCTCATCATAAAAGCAAAAAGAGAAAGAAAGTTTAATAAAAATTTCCGCGTCTTTTGATTTGTCCTTAATAAGTTCATCTAATTCTAAATCATGTGTTTATCGGATCTAATTTAGTGGCAGGAGACATAACAAATATAGTTCTGGACCCAATATTTATTTTTGTCTTTCGTCTGGGTGTCAGTGGTGCAGCTATTGCTCATGTTATATCTCAGTAAGTTATTTCTTACCGCTTTCCAATATGCTTTCAATGTTCTTATATTGCATTCTTTGTGTATATTGTTATTAAATTTTCACATATTTTTTTACCGAACTTGAACAACTGTATATGGTGCTAATTTGTTTTCTACTCCTGTCTTGTTGGTATGCTAGGTACCTGATCTCAGTTATACTATTTTGGAGATTAACAAAACAAGTTGAACTTTTACCTCCTAGCCTCAAACATCTACAATTTGGTCGATTTCTTAAAAATGGTGAGGACTGTATTCTGCATATGTTATCGGCATCTATATTTCACTGAGATTGTTTAGTAATGAAACCATGTATGAAAATTAGAAAACTCTAATCTGTACTATTGTCTCTGGTTGAAATCGGGGGAATTTAACAAGTTAATGTAAAGTACCCCTACCTACTATATGATTCATGAATCGAGGTTCAAAACTTCAATTCTTTCATATATGTCTTTTATCATGTTAAAAAAAAATCATTTCATTAAATTCAGTTATTTCTAAATAATGGTATTAAATCTGAAGTCCCCCCTCCTTTGTTTCTTTCTAAATTTTCCTTTCAAAATTTCTAATTCAAAAATTTTCACATTACAAATAGAAAATCTTTTAGCATCAACTCTGACTTCCATTAACCCTCTATTTGTCGTTGCTGCAGGTTTTCTGTTATTGATAAGGGTTATAGCTGCCACATTCTGTGTAACACTGGCTGCGTCTATGGCTGCACATCAGGGACCAACATCAATGGCCGCATTTCAGGTCTGCTTGCAGGTTTGGTTGGCAACATCTCTTCTAGCTGATGGCTTAGCTGTTGCCGGGCAGGTTAGAAATGATCTCTTAGCATATATAAAACATTGCGACTATTTTTCATATGCTCGCCTTTGAGAAGAAATGGATGAACTTGTGTGCTTAACACGTGAAGAACAGTTAACAGCATGTGTATAACATGGAGAACATGTCTTGCTTTAAGAAGATTGTGACTTCTCAAAACCTTTGTACTACAGCGGTAGAAATCCTTGTGGTTAGTAATTTTGGGTATATCAGTTGGCAGGAGGGTTAGGATCACAGTTTATAATTCACCTGCCTGACACTAGGAAAGAAGCGAAACTGAGGAATTCATTTTTTGGTTTTGAAAAGGAAAATTCATGCATAAAAAGACGCAGGCCAATGAAAATTAACAAAGTGTTCAATGGCCAAAGGTTTTTCCCTTTTTCACCTTTTGATAGAAACAAGACATAGATTCATGATAATAAACATCACATTGTTGCTCTGGTTGTCAAATCATGAGTATTTACCACAATTAATCTAGGAACCTTACGAATATCAAAATCTTTAACATACCACCATCTTAGCAACACTACTAGAATCAATGTTACCTACATTATGGTTCAATGTGGTATGTGAAATAAAATCTATAACACGAAATGTAACTATTCATGGTACAAAGTACAGTAGGGTTAAGTTTATTTGAATCACTTAAGTAGTACGAATTAAATTGTGTCTATCTGGAACATGACACGCTGGCAAATAACTTTTTAAAAATATATAGTTAAAACTCGTTGCAATATAGTTTATATTTGTTGAGTTGTTTGTAAGCATTGTGTCACAATAGGTGTATTTTTTTAAGGAGATTACACCATGTAACTACTTACGAACACCCGTGCGGCACTCATTTAGCTACATTAGTTGTCATTTCCTAGAATCATATTCATTATAGATTCCCTACAATTCTAATATTTTACATATTAGTTGGCATTCCCTAGAATCCTAATATTTATAAATTAGGGTTTCTAATAGGGTGTTGTAGATTACACAGTGATTACTATCTTTTGTGAATATCCTAGATATTTTAGAGGATGATTCTAGATAGTCACTCAATGCCTTCCACTAGATTTGATGTTAGTCGTTGGTTGTATAGCCCAAGAGCTATATAAGAGGATGATTCTTATTTGTAAATTATAAGCAAAGTTGTAATAATGCACGTGCTATAAAAGGTTAGGTAGATAGGGTAAAAAAGTTTTGCATCACCGCATTTGATATTTCAAAATAGAAGTGTTCTATGTTTTGGAAGGTTCGTTCTAAAACACAATTCACTACCATGTTGGTGTTTTCTAGTGATTATGACTATGTTAGTGTTAAAATTAAAATATCTTTACCATCGTTATTAAGCATAATAGATTATGTAAAACTTTTGAATACTCCCCTATAATCTGAAGAGAGAAAGAAGAGACTAGATTAAACTCACTCCACTTAATAGAATAGAAATAAGAAGAGTTAAAATAGGCTCACTAGACTCCTTGACCTACATAGGCTCACTAGATTCCTTGACCTGCATAAGAAACATGTGGAAGGCTTTTGAAAACAAGACATAAATTGATATGGGGATTTAATAATGAAGGGTTTTTCAGTGCTTCCTCTAAAGACCACATATTTTGCACGTTTGCCCCATTGAGTCCACTCCTTTTTATTTAGTACATCGTGCTTGTGCAACAGAATGTTGCATCCTATTGATGTTTGTTAAGTAGCAGAATGTTGCATCATGTTGATGTTTGTTAAGTAGCTTAATTTGCTTTTTAAATGTAAAACTCCATGCATCTTCTTCACATTGGTTAGGTTTCAAAAAATATGGAAACAAAAAATAAATAAAAAATCCACTTAAGCATGTGATATACAAACTTTATAGATTCTATAGACATGGTAGTTCTTTTTTAATAACCTTTTAAATTTATTTAACTATTTTAATTTTCATATCTTTATCTATTAAAAAGAGCAAATTACAAAACTGTCCCTTCGTATTTACACTCAAATGCAACATAAACGATAATATTTTAATTTTTGAAATCTCATAGCTAACGTTTTAATTTTTTACAAAACTGTCCCCTTTGACCATTTTTTGTCAAAATAAATGAATCATGTACATAACATGTGAGTTTTTAAAGAGTAAAATAGTCTGTTTATGTACTAAAAAATATTCCTTCTAATTAGAAGGGTAAAATCGGAAACACAATAATAAAATATTAATATACGAAAAAAATTGTTGGTATGGACGACACTTTAATGAGTTTAATAAATAGGTATCATACAGTTTTTTTGGGGGGAAAAAAGGCTTCCTTTTATAATATGTGTTGTCAGGATCTTTTTGCTTCATTTATTTTGGTTTATTATATTTTACAACTTTAGCTTAATTTTTTTTTTATCTCATAAAAAATATAAATAAAAATTTTGTTCCCTATATTAATATTTTATTATTGTGTATACCTCTCTAATTAGAAGGAACATTTTTTAGTGCGTAAACTGAATATTTTATCCTCTAAAAAGTTACATGTTGTGCACATGATTTATTTATTTTAACCAAAATTGATCAGAGGGGACGGTTTTGCAAAAAATTGAAATGTTAGCTATGAGATTGCAAAAATTAAAACATTAATGTCTATGTTGTATTTGAGTGTAAACATAAAGGGACAATTTTGCAATTTGCTCTTTTTAATAACCTTTTAAATTTATTTAACTGTTTTAATTTTCGGATCTTTTGCATATAATTTAGACTTTTGCTGAGTCATACCAAATTTGCTAGCATACCAAGATGAGAGTTGTACCAAACTTGACTATTACCTTAATAGATTATATGTTATGAGTCTAATTCCTTGTATGAAGGATAACCAGGGTTTCACTCTTTCAGGCATTACTTGCTAGCGCATTTGCCAAGGAAGATTTTGACAGTGTGGTTGCCATTACATCCAGAGTCTTGAAGGTGCTTAAATTATTTAATAAGAAGCTGAACACATTTCAGTTTCCTTTTTGTGGTTTTCTCTGATGTTGTCTACTAAATCAATACTGCAGTTAGGCGTGGTCCTTGGATTGGTGTTATCCATTATCCTTGGGGTTGGATTACCATTCGGAGGAAGACTTTTTACAAAAGATGTTGAGGTCCTCCGCCTTATTAGCATTGGAATCCCGGTACCAAAATTTTTCTGCAAACAGTAAAAGAATATTACTAGTTCCTTGGGTCTGTACTCTGCAAGTACGACCAATAACTTAGAACCTCAAATTTATTTTATGTTCCTTTGTATCAGTTTGTTGCAGTCACTCAACCAATCAATGCCCTGGCCTTTGTTTTCGACGGTGTCAACTTTGGAGCTTCTGATTTTGTGTATTCAGCAAGCTCTATGGTAATAACACCTACAATCTGTTACGCTTATCGGAAGGATAAAAATGCTTGTATATGTTTATTTTGAAATCATTTCATTGTCCAGGAAAAATGAAATATTAGAATGTTTTGGAACAAAAATTGCAATAAAGATGCAAGGTGTTAAGTTCTCACTCGATAAGTGTATACATCGAGTACTGTCATATGTATTGTAATTTGTATGATGAAATTATCCATTTACTTGCCATTTTATTCTACTGACATGAGATAACTGAACTAGATCTTTATACGAGGAAATACTTAGAAAACTGGGGCCTAGTCTGCATTTTGTTTCTATATCTTTTTGTGATTATAGAATCATAGATTTTAATTCAGTGTTAGTTGGAATGCGGTTCGCTTTGTTTCATGGAACCGATACGGGTTTGCGGTACGCTAAATAGATAGGCTAGGGTAGTTTTATATGAGTGCTTCTATTTAGAAATTTTCTTAGAATCTAAACATAGTACTAAGTTTTATAGAAATTTTTTAGTTGAATCAACTAGTTGATTAGTCTGTAAATGTTTTGCTACGATCAACCAACAAAAATATATTTCGGTATGCTAAATTTAGAGTATCGGTACGTAAGAATACCATATTTAATATGTACGCAAGTATCAATACGCGGTTAACTATGTCACAAGAGTATCTAATAACTTTGTTTAATTTACTCAACCGAATGCTAAAAACTTGTGCAACATTTTCCTTATTCTGTAGGTTCTGGTGGCCATAATCAGCATCATTTCACTGTACATTCTATCCTCTAGTCATGGATTTGTTGGACTCTGGGTTGCTTTATCCATCTATATGAGCTTAAGAGCATTTGCTGGCTTTTGGAGGTAAGTTTCCCTTGCTGTAAAGTATTCAAGAAGCCTCATTAGTAGAGGATGCTTATCAATCAACTTGTTGTTACCATATGATTCTTAAAATTCTGTCGCATAAATCTCTTTAACTTTCATCCAAGCAAGACTTATGGAAACAGAAATTATCGATGGAAAGAAAAAAGAAGATGAATATCATAGAGAACCTTTCCAATTTTTGCTCCTATATTTGCAGAATAGGGACTGGAACAGGACCTTGGAGCTTTCTCAGGACCTAACTTCTCGCCAATCATTGTTCTATTATTTCTTCCTATAGTTACTAAAAGAGTTGAAGATCAAACTTGTTTCCTTGGTTTTCATCCCATAGACAAATTGGGTTGTTGATATTGCCAGAGTAAAAATGAGACTGTCAGAATAAATATGTATTTAGCGATACTTTTGTAATTATTTTAGTGATACTTGACACTTCAAAATATACTAACGATATCATGTTGGTCATCATTTTGGTTCCGGCACTATCAACCGTCTTGAAATATTCAACTTTTTTTTTCTGGTTTCTTTTGTACATAACTTTTGAGAGCTGTTTCCTAGTACATCTACAGAGAAGAGATGTCAAGATTGAGCTCCAATATTGTCCACCATTACAGCTAAAAGTGCAAGTGCTTCCTTATTTCCAATGTCTCAAGGGCTACAGACATAATGGGATTTGAAGTTTTTATTTAAATAATGGTTTCAAGTCACTAAACCAACCCCCTTATAAGGTAGTGATGAGTTATGAACTCGGGGAAATTCTGAATATTAAATGGTATCATAATGTAATAGGAAATCATGGTTGCTTCTTTTAGTAAATTTGTTGAAACCGAAAATGATTTACCTTTTTCACCATTAATCTTCCCTATATTAGTTGGGATCCAAAATCTCCCCCCAGATTGTGAATTTAGACATCCTCATACTAAGGTTGAGTTTTATTAACCATAGATCCATCTGCCCAAACTATATTAAATATCTAGTGATTGACAAGAAACCTAGCCAAAATCCCAAGGGGTTAATTGGCAGTGAGACATGGGTTAAATAGGCCTGAACATATTTTCTATAAAAAGTAAAAACTTGCTCGATGTGCCTGCTTTGTAGGAAAGTGTTAGGATTGTAATACATTATTAATGAACTACTTGTGATAAAAAAATATATCTTTATTTATTTAATGACATGTTATGATTCTAATATCACTCGTATATATACTATCAATGTATAAAATTTAAAATCGTCTCTATTGCTTGAGCAGAGGGATGACAAAACAAAATGCACATCTTTCATAAGTTTAGAAAATTCTTTCCAAAATCGAATTCACTAGCATAAAATTCATAACAAAGTTTGTCGGCTAATGAGCTAACAAACTTAAAATACAATCAAGGCATGAACAGGAGAGAGTGAAATACAAGGACTGTAATTTGGGAAGTGCGACTGCTAGTAGTAGCAAGAGACACATTTCAATCATCCCACTAATCAAACCAATAATATATTGCAGGCAGTTTTTCATGCCATGTCCAAAATTTCAAGTATAATCTACCTTTTGCTATGAATATAGACCTCATTGTGTATACCATTTTTCTCTACACGGTCTCCATCAAAGTGACCAAAAAATTTATTACCGCTCTAAACAATTAAAACTAGAATGGTAATACCAGCCCAAAGTAAGGAAATGAAACTGGTACCAAAGGCAGACCAAAATGAGAACTGCATTAAAGTTGGATTCGGCAAATTACCAGCACTTTCTACCACAAACCGAGGAACTTCCACCAAACTCCTCCAACTCCAAGCCAGATAATTATATTGACAATGGAGATGAGGAATCCATAGCCCCACCACTTGGCAAGAGGAACATAGCCCGCACCATAGAATATAGGTGCTGACCCAATACCGTAGTGGGTGAGTCCACCCATGAGGTTGGAGAGGAAGGCAAGCACCATGGCTCCAAAGTATGCTGGAGTACCAAGAGCACTAGCAACAGATAAGAAAGCTGTGAACATGGCACCTATGTGAGCAGCTCCACTAGCGAAAAAGTAGTGAGAATAGAAGTAGAGTAGAACAAGAATGCCGAAAGATAGCTGCCATGAAAGGCCCAGTCCACCAACAAACTGCAAAGAGCGAAATGAGTGGTGTTAGTTGATACTAACAGCATAATTGAGAAGTAAATACTATATCCAAGGTGGCAGAAGCTATTTTTGTTTAACATAAATGACAATGAATTAAAACATCAATTCTTAGAAGTAGCAAGTTAAGACATATCTATCTAAAACCTAGCTAGTTCTTGATAGCTAAATATCGAAAGGTAAAGTCTAGTGAATAAAGCAAATGCATAACGCTTTCAGAGCCTGGAAATCTTGCTTATCACCCCAGATATTGTGATAAAAACTATACCTCACAACTAGTAAATAAGCCCAAGAGCATTAGAAATTTAGAAACTACAGACAGTTGTGATTATTATGAAGCAAACCAATTGTTTCTGATTATTGAAAATATCTATAATGTAACAGTTGTAAAACTGAAAAGACATGAGAAATTACTTGCCAATTGCCAAATTAAGAGGTAACCCACAATAAATGAAAATAAGAAAAGGTATGGACTATATATCAGAAAGTAAAAGAAGACAAACCTTAACAACAGTTTGGCTGAACCATGAGATGAGACCATATTTGTTTAAATATCCAGCCATTGCAATGAGCGCAGCAAACCATGTGAGGGTATCCCAAGCAACAGATTCAGCTAAGCATTCCTTCCATGTCACAACTCCGGTAATAAGGAGGACAGACAATCCAAGAATGGCTGCAGTAACAGCATCCATATTCAGCACCCCTCCAAAAATCCAGAGCCCAACCTGATATAATTAGCAGAAAGAAGGGTAAGGAATTTTTTAATTCTTGAGGAACACAAACAAATCCCACTCAAGTTGTTCTTATGATACTACATGTCAGTGCAAGCCTTGAAAAATATACTTGCCAAGATGTATCTTAAATTGGATAAGGTTTTCTTAATTATTTGGCAGTAAAAGTAGAATTAATTTTGTCTAGATTCTCTAGAAGTTAACTTATTGCTAATATTTAGTTTGGTACCACCGTAAATGGAATTAGTTTACCTAGATCAATTGTTTTTAGTTAAATGGCCTATTAGAAACTTCAAACTAAATCATTAGCATGTGGCAGTTTGTGCATCCATGTACATTTACTGGCAATTTTAGGGTAACAAGTGGTATTGACTGCAAATTTGGTAGCTTACATTACACTCACTCTTGTCAATTATAGATATCTTCAAATAAAGACCTTCAAAGTTAGACAATTGCCATATACTGCATAATGGTGTCCAAGGTATCATTTGACTCCTTTATAGGGGCTTACTGCAATATAAGACTATATTTCCTAACTTGAGTGTATTGGCTGAACCAGAAGGACAAAAGGGAAGGATGATGTGTGCACTCACATCACTTTCCCCTAACCAGATTAGAGATTCTGTAGTCTATGCTGTTCTCTGTATGACAATTATTAGCTGTACTCCCAAAGACATACGTAAGGCATAATAGTAAGCTCCAGGCCCTATAATGACTTGTACCTATATATCGCACTAATACAAGGTAATGAAACCTAATCTCAGATAGGACTGTGCTTAAACCTTCAAAAACCTTTTATGGATTTCAAATCCTTGTGCTGAATGTTTACCAGAAATTTCTCTATGATGTCCATTTCCTGAAGATACCACTTTTATATGGTCCTAATTCCTAAACCCCCAACTCTCAACTATGTAGCAACTTTAGGCTAAGAAAATTCCCCCAACACCAAACTTCATATCCAACAAGGTAAATTTACCTTATCATAAATTCTGTCAGGTTGTTCGTGATCACTAGATGGCAATATTGTAGCTCCCTACCTCCACCCTAAACCAAATTCATAATTTATGCAATAATATATTTATATATTTGTGCTATGTTGTAAACACTCTATTTAGCATAGCTAATTTACCATAAAACAATTCCTATAACCACCTTCAAATCATCAGTTCCTACTTTCAACTTTCCTGCACAAAACAGTTTATGCAGAACACAAGACGCATAATCTGTTTAAACATATCAAGATGAGCACATTAAGGAATGGAATATCAAGGAGTCAAAATATGAATCCAACAAGTTGTTATCATGATTGAAAATTTTAAAATAAACCATATGAAAAGAGTTCTAAAGCTGGGTAAAGGCATTGCCGAGTTCATATTTATTTGACCACGTGTCTTAGAAAAGAAAACTATACACAATGTACCATTCCTTTGATTTTGAAATTCACAAATTCATATTATAACCTCTCCAACACCCCTCTTTTTCATTTTGGGAACCTACAACTATATATTCAACGATTTCTTTATTGTTAACATTCAAATATTTGTTGCTAAGGTTTAATTTTCTTCGAAGCAGTTAATGCAACACATAAACTGATAAAGAGAGTAGACGGAACAGAAAGTAATAATAGCAAGACTGGTATACCGTGAGAAGCAGAGTCACAGCCATTATAATCTCATTCTTTGACATTGGTCCCATCTTCTCCAACCTTTCCTTCGCAAGCTTTGGCGCATCAGGACTACTCTTAACCGAAGGCGGATAAACAATATACAACAACAATGGCACCACAATCAACGAAACCATACCGGGCACAATGGCAGCCCTCGCCCAATCCGTCCACCCAATTGTCTGCTTAATTGTATTAAATGTCAAATTCGCACTCAACGGATTCGCTGCCATAGCTGTCAAAAACATAGCAGACGAAATCACCGAGGTCTGAAAACAAGTCAACATCAACCATGAACCCAACTTATCCTCAGTCCCATCACCCACATTGCTACCACAAGCAACACACAATGATTTCACCAAAGGCAAAAAAATTCCTCCAGCCCTTGCGGAGACCGAGGGAATTGCCGGAGCCAACAGTGCCTCGCTGAAAACCAAACTGTACCCTAACCCTAAAGATGAGCTACCAAATAAGGATACAAATTGGTAAGCAATTCGATTTCCAAGACCTGTTTTGATAAATCCTCGAGCGAAGAAAAATGCAAGGGCAATTAGCCACGGAATTGGGTCGCCAAAGGCGGAGAAGGCGGCGGCGAACGTTAGGGTTTTGGTTAAAACGCACGCACCTAAACCCATAAGAGCAACTGCTCCGAGGGGGAGGGGTTGAGTGATGATTCCAACGATTGTGGCAAGGAAAATGGAGAGCAGCTGCCACGCGTTTTGGCTGACGCCAGCCGGGACTGGGATTAGCCAGAGGATGATTCCAGTGGCGATTGAGGCGAGCAAAGGGGCGATGGCGGCGCCGGCGGTCGGGGCTTTTGGTGGGTCGGGTTTTGCCGGGACTGATACCGGTGAAGCCGCTGCCGATGCTTTGACGGATATGATGCCATTTCGGGAGGTTTTGGTGAGCTTGAGAGGACAAAATGTGGGGTTTTGGAGAGAGAAAGAGCGATGTGGGCCGCTGGACCTGCCGGCGACGGAATGGAGGCTTAGCGGTGGGGATTGCTTGGGGAGTGGTCGGAAGTTCAGCCGGAGAGAGGTGGAGAGAGGGAGGCACGCCATCGAAACGCTGGCGTTTTGGGAGATCTCTGTAGTGTAGAGAGTAGAGACTGTGTGAGAAATGTAGGGGAGAGAACGAAGAGAGAGAGAGACAGGGAAATTATAAATGGAGAGAGAAAGGGAGATGATCTGGACCGTTGAAGCTGGGGATCGTGGGGTTTGGAATATACGGTATATGAGAGGGCCAGCTTGTTTGCTTAGTTAAGTCCGGTCAAAAGAATATTGCAATCTCCGTCAGAGCAGCGTTTGGAGTTCTGCAAAAGGCAGGGAGGAAATATGACTATACAAAATTGCATAGGTTTTTTTGTTTATTTTTATTTCTTTTATTTAATATAAATCTTAAATTTTAATTCGTCAGAATTAAATATATCAAATAAAAAAATAGAGATAAAAAAAAATTGGACATGAGTTTTAGTAAAATTCAATTATTTATACAATATAATTTTAAAATAAAATAATTTCCTTGTGAAAATTATATTATCCAACATAGATATAAATAGTAAATATGGTTACAATACAATCACTTCACTAGTCATACGAGCTTGTCTGTGTTTCAAATGAGATATTTATTGAGTTTGTCCAATAAAAAGGATGGAAGTGAAAGCAACATGAGATATTGACCAATTCATAAACAAAATATAAAAAAAAAACTAAAAAAATGGATTTTTTTTATTAAAAAAATTATTGTTGAATAAATTAGAATAAAAGTCTATATTATTTTTATTTTAGATAGTCTTAAGTTAAATATCCATTTATCTTAAATAATTTATTTTTTACAAAAAATTTCTGTAATACCCTTAGTATTAATTGTTTATATTTATATTCTCTATGCATATTTATGGAATATTATTTGCCTTGTATAAAAATTTATGCAATTAGATGAGAAGTTATAACTTTTTTGAAAGAATTTAAATACTTAGAGTTGAAGTTAATATTAAATGTTTTAATAAAAAAAATTTAGATAATTTTAAATTTAAATATAAATAATTTTGTTATTCTCTTCTCTTTTTTAATATAAATAAAAATCAACTAAAACTTTTATTTTAAATAGAAAAATATTGTATTTAAAAGTGTAAACACGTCAAATATTGCTAATGTTAATAACCGAATATAAAGTTCACTTTGGCTCGGATGGTATCAGTATACTGTATACCTTTGCACTGCAAATGATGCATATTCAAAAAATTAATAGTACAAAAAAATAGGAAAAACATAATTATATACAAATCAAACATAACATAATTTTTATTATTAAAAAATATTATATAATATAAATTTTAATATAATTTTTTTTTAAAGAATAAGAATAATTACACTTGACAAACGGACTGGACCAATGACAGGGTCGGACCGGGCCAAAATAATTTAAATTTTTCTTGGCCAAAAATTTTCAGTTCATGGACTGAATTGGCCCGCGAGCCATTTAATTATTTTATTTTACGTAACATGATATTTTGATTTTGAACATACAGGTGGCAGAAAAAAGAGTGGATGTGAAGTTGAGTTTATTTGGAAGTTATCACATTATGATGAAGCGGGATGGGTGAGTAAACAAGTGGAGGAGAATTTGGTTGCGAGAGTAAATGACAAAAAAGGGGCTGGTGAAGTAGTGACCACATAAATGCACGCGGGGAATGACTGTTAATATAGCCCAGCCTATGGGAAGGGACCGAGGGACTTTAGGAACTCTTAAAAAGGTACAAAACATAAGAGTTAGAGGCTGTGAGGTGTATATTTCAGATATAAAGAATAGAGAGAAAGGCAGTTGTGTAGGACAGACTGTCCCTAAAATCTGCCTCTTTTTTAGCGCCAAGGGTTGAATTAAATAGGGGAGGCTGTACGGTTCTTCTATAAAACATCATGCGACTATGCTCAAAACCAAATAAAATGGAGTAATAGTATATTATAGGGTAAAATAATTTATTTGTACGGTAATAAATTTTATGACAAAATTAAATTATATTATCTTCTTTTTTAAAACAATAATTTTTAAAGTATTTTTTTTGTTTTTAAAAGAGTGAAAATAAATATATAAAATAAATAATAAATATATTATTTAGTGAGATTTATTAATATATAAAAATAAAAACACTCATTGCTTACCTTCAGTTATTGAGTTTATAAAGAGATGGAAAAAAAAATGAACAAAAAACTTAGATAGTGTTTGTTTATATCTGAATAGTTTTTAATAGACCACCTCTTACTCGTTAAGAAGTATAATGTTGTTTGTTAAAAAAAAATTCCCCTCTGAATGCCTTTAAATAATTGAGATATAAAATCAAATCTAAAGTATTCAGACGAGTATCTAAGCGAGCTTTGCTATTTTTTTGGACAAAAATACTCTCTTCGATATTACAAAATTCATTTTGTATCCCTCATAAAATTTAAACCCTACGCTATCTTCTTCACCTCTTCCACTTAAGTTTTCCTCGTCCCAGCCATTTCACCTCTTCCACCTCTGATGTCCTCCTCCGCTGCACCTCATACACCAATGATTTTCTCTTTCGCTGCACCTCCGCTTTGTGACTAGGTATGTCATTATTTAGGTTTTACAACAGATCTATCGCCATAAATTTAGCGTTATTGTCAAATTTGACCTGAAAAATTGATGTTTTTTCCTACTGGAATCTTTCAATTTTGCGGTATTTGATGTAGATCTAATGTTGTATATGAAAATGAAATGTGTGTTTTTTAGGCTACTGAATTAATTCGTTTTTTTTTTGTGTCCCCCCTGTAAGACCCCGAATTTTATGAAATACAAAATTTAATTTTTCTTCATATATATTTTTTTTGAAACAGTAAGTGGTTAAATTAACAAAATTGAAAGTTAAGGATGTTATGTGCAAATTTTATTTTGTCGGACAATATTCGCTTTGTCGGGGAATATTCGTTTGGTCGGGGAATATTCGTGCCGTACGACGGCGCCGAAATAATAAATTATTGGTGGACCCCACAACGGAATATTTGTCGGATATAGAAAACGACAGAAGTAACCTTTTTAAATAAAAATAGTCAACGGAACTGTTAAAATACCGGTGATAAAAGAATAGTAGCATACGATAGTTATTGGTATTTTCTGTAGCACTCGGTACTCTACAGTAACACACGGTATTGCATAGTGTCTCATATTTTTGGTCTGATAATTGACACCGTAACTGTTACGCATCATTTCATCGATAATTGTCACTGCATAATATTTTATATTATCAATTCAATAATTGTTGTTACACAGTATTTTGCATTATTGATTTAATAATTGTCATTACAATGTATTTTATATCATTGAGTCAATAATTGTTGTTGCACTGTTTTTAAAATTATTGAACCTAATAATTGTCACAGTAACATATGCACAGTAATTCACATTATTGAATCAATAATTGTCATTACACAGTAACGTATGCTTTATTTTACATTATTGTTATCTCTATTATGATGTTATTTAAACAGTTGTATTTCATTAATTTATTGACTTGATATCTAAGAGCTAACTATACTGTATTTATAACAATTAGTCATAATAATTGAATTGATAAAGTTATTTGTTTATAATATAAAGTTAGGTGATTATTAGGTGATATGAAATGAATGGTGTAGATTAAAGTGTGAATTATTGTTGAATAATTGAATTGATTTGTTTATAATATAAAGTTAGGTGATTATTAGGTGATATGAAATGAATGGTGTAGATTAAAGTGTGAATTATTGTTGAATAATTAAATTGATTTGTTTATAATATAAAGTTAGGTGATTATTAGGTGATATGAAATGAATGGTGTAGATTAAAGATAATATAATATTTGAAATGGATGGTGTAGATTAAAAGATGATCTTTAAATGAATGGTTTAGATTAAATGAATGATAAGATTTTTGGCTATAAATAGAAGCCTTAACTTAAGGATTTTTCATAAACTTCCTTACTTGTTCTTTCTTTCTCTCTCTAAATACTTCTTGTGAAAGTTCTCTCTAAGTGTGCTTAAGTCATCTTGAGTATTTGTGAAGATCTATAAGTATACGTGTACTATTCAAGTTAATCAACCTCATTTAAATCAATATCCAGTCACGTGTTGAGGTAAGGGATACCATCTTTTTCATCTTCCATTATTCAAACGTACTATGGTAAGGGATTATCATTATTTGATTCTCGAAAATAATATTGTTTCTTTCTTACTCATAAGACGTGCCTTTTATTTCCATGTATTAAATTGTGGGAATAACCTTACGGAGCGGATTGCCGCCTGTTGGTGAATAACCTTTCGTATTCATTCATTATTAATCTCTGAGAATAACCTTACGGAGCGGATTGCCGCCTGTTTGGTGAATAACTCTTTATACTCAAATTCTATTAAATTGTGGGAATAACCTTACGGAGCGGATTGCCGCCTGTTGGTGAATAACCCTTTGTATTAATTTCCTTCACCTTTTGTTAATCAAACCTGCTACGGTAAGGGATATTATTTTCTTTCATACTCCTAAATCGAAATTTATTATGGAACTATTGCTTCTATAATTCCTGAAAATATTATATGTTCCATAATAGTTGAACTTCATTATTTCAACTGAACCTTCCTATTTACGTGAACCTTTCTATTGAATTGTAACCGTTATTCTGAACTGTGGATCTTGAATATCATTTTTAAATTTCACTCCACATCATGTTGACAATTTGGACATTATTTGAATCTGTACAAAGTAAACTTCCGATACTTATTGTTATCCTATTTCTTCTGTTCATCATTTATATCATTCTAATCATCCAAAAATCAAGCTGTTGTGAATATCTGTGGCCGGGGGCACATATGTGATATATTTGTTGAACAGATGATAGGTTAAAGGCGATATAATAGGTTAAAGGCGATACATCTGTTCGGTGTCTTTTATGGCACGTGGTGAATGTTCTCTTTGGCCCGTAGTGCAAAGATGAACTGTTGTTTGGTATGATTATGACCAAAGGCTGAATCTGGTATAATCATGACCGTTGGTGCTATATTGAATATCTTTGGCCCGTAGTGCAAAGATGAACTGTTGATGTGCATGATTATGATCAGGAACTGTGAATTTGTATTATCTTGACTAATGATATTTCAGATGATAAAAGTTGATGATGTTTTTCCTAAAAAGAGAACCGAGTGGACATTATAGTCTGCATTATTCTTCTAATAGATTACTCATTCCGCTGCTATTATTGATCTGAACGTTGTTTAAGAATTTAACTGCAGTTTTTGATATAAACCTTGTATTCTATTGTATTCTATCAAGAACTCAACTGTTGAAGGCTAATGATAATTTATTCGTCATTATCTTAGTCATGATATTTCTTACTGGCTATTTGAGCTCACCCTTTCTTTTGTTCCATTGTTTTTCAACAGGAGATGAAAACATAACAGGGTCTAGCCGGGGAATGGAGTGAGGGTCCGAGGAATAGTTATCATAGTCTTCACGTTTTGTAAAATAGTGTGGCAATAATAGTGAAGACTTAGTTGTGTATTATTATACACTGTATTGTAGTACGTTGTGCTTTGTTGTAATAATTTTGTTGTAGTCTTTTGACGACTCAAGTTTGGGCTGTGTGGGCTCAGATTTGGGGGCGTCACAGTTGGCATCAGAGCTTAGGGATATGGTCTTTAATGGCGATCTGGGGTAGAACTAGGAGGGGAGAGACGAATAGAATCAGTCACTAGTGTGTCCTACCTAAAATAGATTTTATTATCTAATGAATCGATTTGAATGTAGGAACATGAAGAGATGAGTCAGTTTATTTGAACTAACATTTATTTTGTGACCACAGTTAATTATGGCATCTGGAAATCAGGAGGTTAACTATGAAATTACCGAAACAAATGTAGCTGCAAAACAAGAGGCGACGAATAATCTTCTTACAAACTCAGAGTTGAATCATTTGCCTAAGGCAAAAATTATGCGTGTTCTATCCAGTAAGGATGAAGGTGAAAGCTCTGCTACAGTCGTTCCAGATCCATTCTTAGAAGCAATTAAAGGAAGTAACGAACTTGCGGAAATTATTGCCTTTAATTTACTCACTAATTGGGAGAGTGATATCACCTGGTTATGCTCTATAACAAAGGATCAGAATATATGGACTTTTCATATTAGTCTTTGGGATTTATGGTGTTCCAGCTATGATTTTCAAGATTATTTAAAAATGATGTTTCTATACTTTTGGGCGTTACAATTTAAAGGAATTCAGGTTAAGTTAGTCATTATCGTGGAAACTGCAGTCTATCGAAAATACTATTTTAATGGAAATCATTGGTACCTTACTACTGATGAAGTTGATGAACCCGAGAAACAGTTTGCTAGAAAATTATTCAGTGGTATTCCCATGGTTGAAATACGTGAAGATCCGAATGAAGTATTCGGGATTCGATTTGACGATAACAGTCAAGAAACCGAATGAGGTGATAACCGGTAAGCTATTCATAAATTCTCGTGAAGTCTATGCCATATTAGATACTGGCTCTATCCACTCCTTTATCTCACCTATATGTACTCAACGTTTAAATTTGACTATTGAAAACTTAAATCTTGTCTTATCAGTTGAAACCTCATTGGGAGAAATACCTATTACATTTACTATCTATAAATCTTGTCTAGTTCAAATCAACAACCTCACATTACCTGTTGACCTTATTTCTTTGGAGATGCGTGAATTTGATGTGATTTTAGGAATTGATTGGTTGACTACCCATCATGCTAAAATTGATTGTTTTCATAAGATTATTAGTTTTCATATTCCTAATCAACCTGTCATGCAAATTCAAGCAACTAAACCATTGAAATCTATAACTGTTATTTCTAGCCATAAAGCCATTCGTTTATTGAAAAACGGATGTCAAGCCTTTTTAGCTCATGTCACTGATTTGAACAAAAACACGTCAAACTTGAATGATATTCCCATTGTTAATGAGTTTCCTGACGTTTTTTTTCTGAGGAACTTTCTGGCTTACCCCAAACCGTGAAATTGAATTCTGTATCGATCTTGAACCCGACACTAAGCCCATTTTTAAAGTCCCACACCAAATGGCTCCCATAGAACACCAAGAGTTGAAAGTTTAATTACTAGATATCGGTATCATTCATTCTAGTACAAAACTTATATCGAGCGAGGAATGCGAGAAGAGTTTTCAAGAACTCAAGAGGAGACTTGTTTCAGCTCCTGTTCTGACCATACCATCAGGATCAGGAGAATTTGTTATCTACAGCGATGCTTCTGGCAAAGGTCTAGGCTGTGTCCTTATGCAACATGGAAAGGTTATAGCCTACGCCTCTCGACAACTCAAAGATTATGAGAAAAATTATCCTACTCATGATCTAGAGTTGGCAGCAGTCGTTTTCGCGTTAAAGATCTGGAGACACTACTTGTACGGAGAAAAAGTGGATATCTATACGGATCATAAAAGTCTCAAGTATTTCTTCACCCAGAAGGAACTCAACATGCGACAACGACGTTGGCTTGAGCTGTTAAAGGATTATGACCACACAATCCAGTATCACCCGGGAAAGGCGAACGTTGTAGCTGACGCTTTGAGCAGAAAATCTTATGCAAGTACAAGTGCACTGCTGACAACACAAAAGTGTATTTTGTACAACTTGCAAAAGATGGAGATAGAGCTAAAGACACCAGGGACCCACTCGAAGATTGCTCACGTGCGAGTAGAACCAACTTTAATCGATAAAATTAAAGCTGCTCAAGCTACCGATCCGGAACTGATAAACATGATAAAGAAAGTACAAGAAGGTGCCATTCCCGAAGCAAGAATCGACGAGAAAGGAATACTTCGAGTCAACTCTCGACTCTGTGTTCCTAACGATCCTGAATTAAAGCATAAAATCATGATGGAGGCACACAACACGCCGTTTGCAATCCACCCAGGAGGTACCAAGATGTATCGAGATCTTCGACATACATTTTGGTGGAACAATATGAAAAGAAAGATTGCGGAGTTTATCTCAAGGTGCCTAACTTGTCAACGTGTCAAGGCAGAGCATCAAGTTCCTAAAGGTCCATTACAATCACTTGAAGTTCCCGAATGGAAGTGGGAACACATCAATATGGACTTCGTGACGGGTCTTCCAAAAGTTTCTCAAGGCTTAGATGCAATTTGGGTGATCGTAGATAGATTGACCAAATCTGCTCATTTATTGCCTATACGAGAAAACTTTTCACTTGAACGTCTTGCCGGTATGTACATAAATGAGATCGTGAGATTGCATGGCATGCCAGTTTCCATAGTTTCTGATCGAGATCCTAGATTCACTTCACGTTTTTGGACCAGTCTACAAAAAGCTATGGGCACTGAACTACGTTTTAGTTCTGCATACCATCCTCAAACGGACGGACAATCGGAAAGGACGATCCAGACCCTCGAAGATCTTTTGAGACTTTGTGTATTAGACTTCAAAGGAAGTTGGGATAAGTACTTGCCGTTGGTGGAATTTTCTTACAACAACAGTTACCAAGCAAGCATAGGCATGGCTCCATTCGAGGCATTGTATGGAAGGAAGTGTCGCTCTCCAATATGTTGGAATGAGGTAGGAGAAGCAAAATTGTTGGGACCCGAGTTGGTACGCTTGACGACCGAAAAGATCCAAATGATCCGACAACGAATACAGACCGCACAAGAACGACAAAAGAGTTATGCTGATCTTCATCGGAGAGACGAAAGTTTCAACGTCGGAGATCATGTATTCTTACGTGTTTCTCCATGGAAAGGGGTTACGAGATTCGGAAAGAGAGGAAAGCTCAACCCTCGATTTATTGGCCCATTTGAAATCCTCGATCGAATAGGAATCGTAGCCTACAGACTAGCCCTACCACCAAGTATGTCTCGCATCCATAACGTTTTTCACATATCTATGTTACGTAAATATGTGAAGGACCCAAACCACGTCATTGAGTTAGAACCAGACGTTATAGCAGAGGATTTAACATATGAGGAGGTACCTGTTAAGATCCTAGATAAGAAGGAGCAGATCTTACGCTCAAAGGTTATACCTTAAGTTAAGGTTTTATGGAGGAACCAAGATATTGAGGAAATGACCTGGGAGCTAGAATCTGAAATGAAGTCTAAGTATCCTTACCTCTTCGATATGTCAGGTACGTCAATTTCGGGGACGAAATTTCATAAGGAGGGGAGGTTGTAAGACCCCGAATTTTATGAAATACAAAATTTAATTTTTCTTCATATATATTTTTTTTGAAACAGTAAGTGGTTAAATTAACAAAATTGAAAGTTAAGGATGTTATGTGCAAATTTTATTTTGTCGGACAATATTCGCTTTGTCGGGGAATATTCGTTTGGTCGGGGAATATTCGTGTCGTACGACGGCGCCGAAATAATAAATTATTGGTGGACCCCACAACGGAATATTTGTCGGATATAGAAAACGACAGAAGTAACCTTTTTAAATAAAAATAGTCAACGGAACTGTTAAAATACCGGTGATAAAAGAATAGTAGCATACGATAGTTATTGGTATTTTCTGTAGCACTCGGTACTCTACAGTAACACACGGTATTGCATAGTGTCTCATATTTTTGGTCTGATAATTGACACCGTAACTGTTACGCATCATTTCATCGATAATTGTCACTGCATAATATTTTATATTATCAATTCAATAATTGTTGTTACACAGTATTTTGCATTATTGATTTAATAATTGTCATTACACTGTATTTTATATCATTGAGTCAATAATTGTTGTTGCACTGTTTTTAAAATTATTGAACCTAATAATTGTCACAGTAACATATGCACAGTAATTCACATTATTGAATCAATAATTGTCATTACACAGTAACGTATGCTTTATTTTACATTATTGTTATCTCTATTATGATGTTATTTAAACAGTTGTATTTCATTAATTTATTGACTTGATATCTAAGAGCTAACTATACTGTATTTATAACAATTAGTCATAATAATTGAATTGATAAAGTTATTTGTTTATAATATAAAGTTAGGTGATTATTAGGTGATATGAAATGAATGGTGTAGATTAAAGTGTGAATTATTGTTGAATAATTGAATTGATTTGTTTATAATATAAAGTTAGGTGATTATTAGGTGATATGAAATGAATGGTGTAGATTAAAGTGTGAATTATTGTTGAATAATTAAATTGATTTGTTTATAATATAAAGTTAGGTGATTATTAGGTGATATGAAATGAATGGTGTAGATTAAAGATAATATAATATTTGAAATGGATGGTGTAGATTAAAAGATGATCTTTAAATGAATGGTTTAGATTAAATGAATGATAAGATTTTTGGCTATAAATAGAAGCCTTAACTTAAGGATTTTTCATAAACTTCCTTACTTGTTCTTTCTTTCTCTCTCTAAATACTTCTTGTGAAAGTTCTCTCTAAGTGTGCTTAAGTCATCTTGAGTATTTGTGAAGATCTATAAGTATACGTGTACTATTCAAGTTAATCAACCTCATTTAAATCAATATCCAGTCACGTGTTGAGGTAAGGGATACCATCTTTTTCATCTTCCATTATTCAAACGTACTATGGTAAGGGATTATCATTATTTGATTCTCGAAAATAATATTGTTTCTTTCTTACTCATAAGACGTGCATTTTATTTCCATGTATTAAATTGTGGGAATAACCTTACGGAGCGGATTGCCGCCTGTTGGTGAATAACCTTTCGTATTCATTCATTATTAATCTCTGAGAATAACCTTACGGAGCGGATTGCCGCCTGTTTGGTGAATAACTCTTTATACTCAAATTCTATTAAATTGTGGGAATAACCTTACGGAGCGGATTGCCGCCTGTTGGTGAATAACCCTTTGTATTAATTTCCTTCACCTTTTGTTAATCAAACCTGCTACGGTAAGGGATATTATTTTCTTTCATACTCCTAAATCGAAATTTATTATGGAACTATTGCTTCTATAATTCCTGAAAATATTATATGTTCCATAATAGTTGAACTTCATTATTTCAACTGAACCTTCCTATTTACGTGAACCTTTCTATTGAATTGTAACCGTTATTCTGAACTGTGGATCTTGAATATCATTTTTAAATTTCACTCCACATCATGTTGACAATTTGGACATTATTTGAATCTGTACAAAGTAAACTTCCGATACTTATTGTTATCCTATTTCTTCTGTTCATCATTTATATCATTCTAATCATCCAAAAATCAAGCTGTTGTGAATATCTGTGGCCGGGGGCACATATGTGATATATTTGTTGAACAGATGATAGGTTAAAGGCGATATAATAGGTTAAAGGCGATACATCTGTTCGGTGTCTTTTATGGCACGTGGTGAATGTTCTCTTTGGCCCGTAGTGCAAAGATGAACTGTTGTTTGGTATGATTATGACCAAAGGCTGAATCTGGTATAATCATGACCGTTGGTGCTATATTGAATATCTTTGGCCCGTAGTGCAAAGATGAACTGTTGATGTGCATGATTATGATCAGGAACTGTGAATTTGTATTATCTTGACTAATGATATTTCAGATGATAAAAGTTGATGATGTTTTTCCTAAAAAGAGAACCGAGTGGACATTATAGTCTGCATTATTCTTCTAATAGATTACTCATTCCGCTGCTATTATTGATCTGAACGTTGTTTAAGAATTTAACTGCAGTTTTTGATATAAACCTTGTATTCTATTGTATTCTATCAAGAACTCAACTGTTGAAGGCTAATGATAATTTATTCGTCATTATCTTAGTCATGATATTTCTTACTGGCTATTTGAGCTCACCCTTTCTTTTGTTCCATTGTTTTTCAACAGGAGATGAAAACATAACAGGGTCTAGCCGGGGAATGGAGTGAGGGTCCGAGGAATAGTTATCATAGTCTTCACGTTTTGTAAAATAGTGTGGCAATAATAGTGAAGACTTAGTTGTGTATTATTATACACTGTATTGTAGTACGTTGTGCTTTGTTGTAATAATTTTGTTGTAGTCTTTTGACGACTCAAGTTTGGGCTGTGTGGGCTCAGATTTGGGGGCGTCACAGTTGGCATCAGAGCTTAGGGATATGGTCTTTAATGGCGATCTGGGGTAGAACTAGGAGGGGAGAGACGAATAGAATCAGTCACTAGTGTGTCCTACCTAAAATAGATTTTATTATCTAATGAATCGATTTGAATGTAGGAACATGAAGAGATGAGTCAGTTTATTTGAACTAACATTTATTTTGTGACCACAGTTAATTATGGCATCTGGAAATCAGGAGGTTAACTATGAAATTACCGAAACAAATGTAGCTGCAAAACAAGAGGCGACGAATAATCTTCTTACAAACTCAGAGTTGAATCATTTGCCTAAGGCAAAAATTATGCGTGTTCTATCCAGTAAGGATGAAGGTGAAAGCTCTGCTACAGTCGTTCCAGATCCATTCTTAGAAGCAATTAAAGGAAGTAACGAACTTGCGGAAATTATTGCCTTTAATTTACTCACTAATTGGGAGAGTGATATCACCTGGTTATGCTCTATAACAAAGGATCAGAATATATGGACTTTTCATATTAGTCTTTGGGATTTATGGTGTTCCAGCTATGATTTTCAAGATTATTTAAAAATGATGTTTCTATACTTTTGGGCGTTACAATTTAAAGGAATTCAGGTTAAGTTAGTCATTATCGTGGAAACTGCAGTCTATCGAAAATACTATTTTAATGGAAATCATTGGTACCTTACTACTGATGAAGTTGATGAACCCGAGAAACAGTTTGCTAGAAAATTATTCAGTGGTATTCCCATGGTTGAAATACGTGAAGATCCGAATGAAGTATTCGGGATTCGATTTGACGATAACAGTCAAGAAACCGAATGAGGTGATAACCGGTAAGCTATTCATAAATTCTCGTGAAGTCTATGCCATATTAGATACTGGCTCTATCCACTCCTTTATCTCACCTATATGTACTCAACGTTTAAATTTGACTATTGAAAACTTAAATCTTGTCTTATCAGTTGAAACCTCATTGGGAGAAATACCTATTACATTTACTATCTATAAATCTTGTCTAGTTCAAATCAACAACCTCACATTACCTGTTGACCTTATTTCTTTGGAGATGCGTGAATTTGATGTGATTTTAGGAATTGATTGGTTGACTACCCATCATGCTAAAATTGATTGTTTTCATAAGATTATTAGTTTTCATATTCCTAATCAACCTGTCATGCAAATTCAAGCAACTAAACCATTGAAATCTATAACTGTTATTTCTAGCCATAAAGCCATTCGTTTATTGAAAAACGGATGTCAAGCCTTTTTAGCTCATGTCACTGATTTGAACAAAAACACGTCAAACTTGAATGATATTCCCATTGTTAATGAGTTTCCTGACGTTTTTTTTCTGAGGAACTTTCTGGCTTACCCCAAACCGTGAAATTGAATTCTGTATCGATCTTGAACCCGACACTAAGCCCATTTTTAAAGTCCCACACCAAATGGCTCCCATAGAACACCAAGAGTTGAAAGTTTAATTACTAGATATCGGTATCATTCATTCTAGTACAAAACTTATATCGAGCGAGGAATGCGAGAAGAGTTTTCAAGAACTCAAGAGGAGACTTGTTTCAGCTCCTGTTCTGACCATACCATCAGGATCAGGAGAATTTGTTATCTACAGCGATGCTTCTGGCAAAGGTCTAGGCTGTGTCCTTATGCAACATGGAAAGGTTATAGCCTACGCCTCTCGACAACTCAAAGATTATGAGAAAAATTATCCTACTCATGATCTAGAGTTGGCAGCAGTCGTTTTCGCGTTAAAGATCTGGAGACACTACTTGTACGGAGAAAAAGTGGATATCTATACGGATCATAAAAGTCTCAAGTATTTCTTCACCCAGAAGGAACTCAACATGCGACAACGACGTTGGCTTGAGCTGTTAAAGGATTATGACCACACAATCCAGTATCACCCGGGAAAGGCGAACGTTGTAGCTGACGCTTTGAGCAGAAAATCTTATGCAAGTACAAGTGCACTGCTGACAACACAAAAGTGTATTTTGTACAACTTGCAAAAGATGGAGATAGAGCTAAAGACACCAGGGACCCACTCGAAGATTGCTCACGTGCGAGTAGAACCAACTTTAATCGATAAAATTAAAGCTGCTCAAGCTACCGATCCGGAACTGATAAACATGATAAAGAAAGTACAAGAAGGTGCCATTCCCGAAGCAAGAATCGACGAGAAAGGAATACTTCGAGTCAACTCTCGACTCTGTGTTCCTAACGATCCTGAATTAAAGCATAAAATCATGATGGAGGCACACAACACGCCGTTTGCAATCCACCCAGGAGGTACCAAGATGTATCGAGATCTTCGACATACATTTTGGTGGAACAATATGAAAAGAAAGATTGCGGAGTTTATCTCAAGGTGCCTAACTTGTCAACGTGTCAAGGCAGAGCATCAAGTTCCTAAAGGTCCATTACAATCACTTGAAGTTCCCGAATGGAAGTGGGAACACATCAATATGGACTTCGTGACGGGTCTTCCAAAAGTTTCTCAAGGCTTAGATGCAATTTGGGTGATCGTAGATAGATTGACCAAATCTGCTCATTTATTGCCTATACGAGAAAACTTTTCACTTGAACGTCTTGCCGGTATGTACATAAATGAGATCGTGAGATTGCATGGCATGCCAGTTTCCATAGTTTCTGATCGAGATCCTAGATTCACTTCACGTTTTTGGACCAGTCTACAAAAAGCTATGGGCACTGAACTACGTTTTAGTTCTGCATACCATCCTCAAACGGACGGACAATCGGAAAGGACGATCCAGACCCTCGAAGATCTTTTGAGACTTTGTGTATTAGACTTCAAAGGAAGTTGGGATAAGTACTTGCCGTTGGTGGAATTTTCTTACAACAACAGTTACCAAGCAAGCATAGGCATGGCTCCATTCGAGGCATTGTATGGAAGGAAGTGTCGCTCTCCAATATGTTGGAATGAGGTAGGAGAAGCAAAATTGTTGGGACCCGAGTTGGTACGCTTGACGACCGAAAAGATCCAAATGATCCGACAACGAATACAGACCGCACAAGAACGACAAAAGAGTTATGCTGATCTTCATCGGAGAGACGAAAGTTTCAACGTCGGAGATCATGTATTCTTACGTGTTTCTCCATGGAAAGGGGTTACGAGATTCGGAAAGAGAGGAAAGCTCAACCCTCGATTTATTGGCCCATTTGAAATCCTCGATCGAATAGGAATCGTAGCCTACAGACTAGCCCTACCACCAAGTATGTCTCGCATCCATAACGTTTTTCACATATCTATGTTACGTAAATATGTGAAGGACCCAAACCACGTCATTGAGTTAGAACCAGACGTTATAGCAGAGGATTTAACATATGAGGAGGTACCTGTTAAGATCCTAGATAAGAAGGAGCAGATCTTACGCTCAAAGGTTATACCTTAAGTTAAGGTTTTATGGAGGAACCAAGATATTGAGGAAATGACCTGGGAGCTAGAATCTGAAATGAAGTCTAAGTATCCTTACCTCTTCGATATGTCAGGTACGTCAATTTCGGGGACGAAATTTCATAAGGAGGGGAGGTTGTAAGACCCCGAATTTTATGAAATACAAAATTTAATTTTTCTTCATATATATTTTTTTTGAAACAGTAAGTGGTTAAATTAACAAAATTGAAAGTTAAGGATGTTATGTGCAAATTTTATTTTGTCGGACAATATTCGCTTTGTCGGGGAATATTCGTTTGGTCGGGGAATATTCGTGCCGTACGACGGCGCCGAAATAATAAATTATTGGTGGACCCCACAACGGAATATTTGTCGGATATAGAAAACGACAGAAGTAACCTTTTTAAATAAAAATAGTCAACGGAACTGTTAAAATACCGGTGATAAAAGAATAGTAGCATACGATAGTTATTGGTATTTTCTGTAGCACTCGGTACTCTACAGTAACACACGGTATTGCATAGTGTCTCATATTTTTGGTCTGATAATTGACACCGTAACTGTTACGCATCATTTCATCGATAATTGTCACTGCATAATATTTTATATTATCAATTCAATAATTGTTGTTACACAGTATTTTGCATTATTGATTTAATAATTGTCATTACACTGTATTTTATATCATTGAGTCAATAATTGTTGTTGCACTGTTTTTAAAATTATTGAACCTAATAATTGTCACAGTAACATATGCACAGTAATTCACATTATTGAATCAATAATTGTCATTACACAGTAACGTATGCTTTATTTTACATTATTGTTATCTCTATTATGATGTTATTTAAACAGTTGTATTTCATTAATTTATTGACTTGATATCTAAGAGCTAACTATACTGTATTTATAACAATTAGTCATAATAATTGAATTGATAAAGTTATTTGTTTATAATATAAAGTTAGGTGATTATTAGGTGATATGAAATGAATGGTGTAGATTAAAGTGTGAATTATTGTTGAATAATTGAATTGATTTGTTTATAATATAAAGTTAGGTGATTATTAGGTGATATGAAATGAATGGTGTAGATTAAAGTGTGAATTATTGTTGAATAATTAAATTGATTTGTTTATAATATAAAGTTAGGTGATTATTAGGTGATATGAAATGAATGGTGTAGATTAAAGATAATATAATATTTGAAATGGATGGTGTAGATTAAAAGATGATCTTTAAATGAATGGTTTAGATTAAATGAATGATAAGATTTTTGGCTATAAATAGAAGCCTTAACTTAAGGATTTTTCATAAACTTCCTTACTTGTTCTTTCTTTCTCTCTCTAAATACTTCTTGTGAAAGTTCTCTCTAAGTGTGCTTAAGTCATCTTGAGTATTTGTGAAGATCTATAAGTATACGTGTACTATTCAAGTTAATCAACCTCATTTAAATCAATATCCAGTCACGTGTTGAGGTAAGGGATACCATCTTTTTCATCTTCCATTATTCAAACGTACTATGGTAAGGGATTATCATTATTTGATTCTCGAAAATAATATTGTTTCTTTCTTACTCATAAGACGTGCCTTTTATTTCCATGTATTAAATTGTGGGAATAACCTTACGGAGCGGATTGCCGCCTGTTGGTGAATAACCTTTCGTATTCATTCATTATTAATCTCTGAGAATAACCTTACGGAGCGGATTGCCGCCTGTTTGGTGAATAACTCTTTATACTCAAATTCTATTAAATTGTGGGAATAACCTTACGGAGCGGATTGCCGCCTGTTGGTGAATAACCCTTTGTATTAATTTCCTTCACCTTTTGTTAATCAAACCTGCTACGGTAAGGGATATTATTTTCTTTCATACTCCTAAATCGAAATTTATTATGGAACTATTGCTTCTATAATTCCTGAAAATATTATATGTTCCATAATAGTTGAACTTCATTATTTCAACTGAACCTTCCTATTTACGTGAACCTTTCTATTGAATTGTAACCGTTATTCTGAACTGTGGATCTTGAATATCATTTTTAAATTTCACTCCACATCATGTTGACAATTTGGACATTATTTGAATCTGTACAAAGTAAACTTCCGATACTTATTGTTATCCTATTTCTTCTGTTCATCATTTATATCATTCTAATCATCCAAAAATCAAGCTGTTGTGAATATCTGTGGCCGGGGGCACATATGTGATATATTTGTTGAACAGATGATAGGTTAAAGGCGATATAATAGGTTAAAGGCGATACATCTGTTCGGTGTCTTTTATGGCACGTGGTGAATGTTCTCTTTGGCCCGTAGTGCAAAGATGAACTGTTGTTTGGTATGATTATGACCAAAGGCTGAATCTGGTATAATCATGACCGTTGGTGCTATATTGAATATCTTTGGCCCGTAGTGCAAAGATGAACTGTTGATGTGCATGATTATGATCAGGAACTGTGAATTTGTATTATCTTGACTAATGATATTTCAGATGATAAAAGTTGATGATGTTTTTCCTAAAAAGAGAACCGAGTGGACATTATAGTCTGCATTATTCTTCTAATAGATTACTCATTCCGCTGCTATTATTGATCTGAACGTTGTTTAAGAATTTAACTGCAGTTTTTGATATAAACCTTGTATTCTATTGTATTCTATCAAGAACTCAACTGTTGAAGGCTAATGATAATTTATTCGTCATTATCTTAGTCATGATATTTCTTACTGGGCTATTTGAGCTCACCCTTTCTTTTGTTCCATTATTTTTCAACAGGAGATGAAAACATAACAGGGTCTAGCCGGGGAATGGAGTGAGGGTCCGAGGAATAGTTATCATAGTCTTCACGTTTTGTAAAATAGTGTGGCAATAATAGTGAAGACTTAGTTGTGTATTATTATACACTGTATTGTAGTACGTTGTGCTTTGTTGTAATAATTTTGTTGTAGTCTTTTGACGACTCAAGTTTGGGCTGTGTGGGCTCAGATTTGGGGGCGTCACACCCCCCCTTCCTTTCCTGTTTTTAAGCTCTGAATAAAATTATTGTTTCGGTTGTCGTAGATCTATATATTTGATGTATTTGTAGTAATTTAGTCCTTTGCTGTGATTATGTAAACTTTTTTTTTAGTTTAATTATTCTGCTACTAGAAAAAAAAATCAAATCTTTGTATAATAAAGATCTGCACTCTGCGCATCTAATTAGCAATTAGAATGAAGGTGCTGCTAGGAATTGAGTTAAATATATATGAATTTAGAATGAAGTTATTTAGCAATTATTTTCTTTAAATTTTTAATTGATGTAATATGGAATGGTATTTTTAATTTTTAGTTGAATATATCTTGAATTCTTACTTTACCAACTGTTGTACCTCCTTTGCATTTTAAAATTGGTCTCTAATGAATAATTTTGTGATGAGGTTTATGTAGCTAATGCCTACTGTTATTAGCAATGCCTTTCTTTCTTTAATTTTCATGATCTATGCTATATGGTTTAGAGCTTTCTGTGTTTACATGTCATTTTATTTCACTGCTTCAAAAAATTGTGTACTTTAGGTAATGGAACAATCTGATATAACTAAAAAACAAAAAAGGACTAGAGTGAGTTGGAAGGATGAAACATTGGTGAAAACTTTTTTAGAAGTATGTATTCGTGAGGTTGTGGGAAATGGTAGAGAATGTTCAAGTCTCAAGCCACAATCATGGAGAAATATGGAAGAAATACTAAAAGATACCTACAACTTAGTTGTGGATCAAAAACAAATGAAGAATCATTTTGACTACTTATGAGAAAAATATAGTGCTTGGTGCAAACTCAAAAGTAAGACATGAAATGTGTACGACCCCTCAACTAATATGTTCAACCTTTCAGATGAAGAATGAAAACAAGAGATAAATGTTTTCTTTTAACCTTTTTTTTTTTTTTTTTTTTTTAATTCTAAGTTAATTAGTAATAGTCCTTAAAAATAGTTTATAACATGTTGAATTTACTTTTGAATACATGCAAATAAAATGGTAGAAATTTTGAAAACCTCACCTCTAATGTTCCCTGATCTTTGTACTACATTAATTGATGTAACCGCGGCAACGTGATAGTTGGGATCCTAGTTGTACAAGAGCTAGGACTAAAGATACACCTTCGGAGTTGAATATTGTTAGTCTTAAAGACATTCCTTTTAGCACCCAAGGTCAAGGGTCTTCTATTCCATCTCCTAATTCATCAACTCTCGGTACATAATTTAATGCTTTTGCTCCTAACTTTGAAAAAGAAAGGCCAAAGAAAAAACCTAGTCATTCATCAACCTATAACACTAACCTAGATAAAGAGATGTCTAAGGCCTTAAAACTCATTGTTGAAAAGAATAGTGGACCTTCCTTGAAAGAAAGTAAAGATAAGATGAAAGAACTTGGGTAGGGAGCAAAAAATCCATTTCACAAGATGACTCTATGAATATTTTGTAAGAAACTAAGCTATAGAGAAGCATGGATAATTCTAAAAGAGAATGAGGTTGAAAATTGGGTTATGACGGTTTCACGCAAGTTAGGATATATTGCTTAGTTTATTGGATATATTTTGGGGCTAGATAATTTGATATTTTTTGGTACAAACTTCTTATCTTTGGGGCTAGCTAATTTGATATTTTTGGGATACAAACTTGTTGCCTTTGGGGCTTATTTGCTAATTATGGATGTGATATTTGTTAATTATGGATGTAATAGTTGTTAATTATGAACTTGTTATGTAATGACCATTATTGTAAGACTTGTTATGGTGCTTATTAATTGTTGTAGTATTACAATGTTATTAATTGTTGTAGTATTTTAAAATTGTTATGTTTAATATAGGTAAAATGGATATCGATGATCAAATTTTATGTTTGATGAGAATATATTGGTATTTGAAAAGACGATCTTCAAGGAGAATGCCAAGGATTATGTGTGACGACCCTAAATTCGGGTCCGCATGACCCAAACTTGAGTCGTCAAAATACACAGCAACTATTACAATACAACGTACCACAATACAGTATTCAAATAATATACAACTAAGTCTTCATTATTATTGTCATACTATTTTATATCTTATGAAGACTAATACAGCTACAACTCGGACCTTCACTCCATTCTCCGACTAGACCCGGCTACTCTCTCATCTCCTGTTGAAGAACAATTGAACAAAAAGGAAAGGGTGAGCTCAAATAGCCTAGTAAAGAATAACATGACTAAGATAATGATGAATAAATTATCGTTAGCTTTCAACAGTTGAGTTCTTGATAGAATATAATAAGCAACAAGTTTTAAATCATCAACTGCAGTTAAATTCTTGAACAACGTTTAGATTAACAATTGCAGAGTAATAACAGTCATTAGAAAAAAATCATATAGACTATGATGTCCACTCGCTTCTCTTTTTCAGAAAAATATCATCAACTTTTATCATCTGAAACACCACTGGCCATGATCATGTCAAACAACAGTTCTTCTTTGCTTCAAGCCAAAGAGAACATTCACCACGTGTCCTAAAAGACACACAACAAATATATCGTCCTTATCCTATCATCTGTGCCCTATGCCACAGATATTCATAACCACATGATTATGATGATTATAGCAAATAGTAGTGATATAAATGATGAACAGAAGAAAAAGAATAATTACATACATAATAGATATCAAAAGTTTATAATTTTACTTTGTGCAGATCCAAATAATGTCCAAATTGTCAACATGATGTGGACTCAAATTCAAGAATGATATTCAAGATCCATAATTGAAAAGAACGATTGAAGTTCAATAGAAAGATTCAAGTAAATAGGAAGGTTCAATTGAAATGATATTAAATGAAGTGTGGACTATTAAGAAAATTATAATCATTTCAGAAGTTTAACTGAACAATACTTATCATAGTAAGTTTAAGAGTATAAAAGAAATGATATCCCTTACCGTAGTAAGTTTGAATGATAAAAGATAAAAAATATGATATCCCTTACCTTAACACGTGAAAATAGACTACTTTAAATGTAGTGGATCAACCTATATATTTATAATATAATTAGTAATTACCACATATAAATTTCATGATATATGATAACTCGTATATTATGAACTATCAAAAGTATTTATATAATATAATTTTTTTTGTAGTGTAATAAAGTATAACAATTTGAAAAATAGTTTTTGAAATAATATTTTAAAATAACTCTTTCAAATGAAGTTTTTCAAAATAAATATTCTCAAAGAAGAGTCTTCTAAAGGAAGATTTGTGAATACCGTGTGAAATAGGTATTTGTGCAATTACTAATCTTTAAATAAAATACTTATTTGACAAATTCCTGCACTACTTTTAGTTTACTAACACTCAAAATAATATTATTATTCTTAGAGAAATATTCACAAAATACTTGTAGAAAATTTTTATGTTTTAGGTATGATTTTTCTATTTAGTTGAGCAACCTATTTATAGGAAAAGAAAGTGCACTGTGTGTGGTCGGTGAGCTATTGGCGTGTTGCACGCCAGCCTGAAATTTCAGCGTTGGCGACAGCAGCCTGACTGTTTTTTCTTCACCAGACTTCTCCCAGCAACTCATTTTCCATTTTCATTCTTCATGTGGCCCCCACAGAGGGTCCACATGTTTTCTTACTAGTCATATATAATAATCAAAATACCCACTAATAATACAATAATTAAGGTAATGTTACAATAGGGATCACAATAATTTAACAATAATGTAAGAAACACGTTATTGATAATTATTAATTTAATAATATAAATTACTGTGTATTTTTTACTGTGACAATTATTTGGTTCAATAATTTTAAAATACAGTGCAACTGCAATTATTGACTCAATGATATAAAATATAATTATTAAATCAATAATGCAAAATACTGTGTATCAACAGTTATTTTTGAATACTGTGTAAAAATTACTTTATCAGAGCAATAATATGAGACACTGTGCACCACTGTGTGTTACTATGTAATATCGTGTGCTACTATGTAATACCGTGTGCTCAGTAAAATATCATGAAATACCGTATGCTACTATTCTTTTATCACCAGGTATTTTAACAGTTAAAAATGACAGTACCATTAAACATTTTTTATTTAAAAAGGTTAATGTTGTCGTTTTTTATATTCGACAATATTTTTTTGTGGGGTCCACCAATGATTAGTTAATACGGCACCGTCGTACGAATAATCCCCGACAGAGCGAATATTCTCCCGACCAAACGAATATTCTCTGATAATTCGAATACTGTTCGACACAATAAAATTTGCACATAACATTCTTAACTTTTAACTTTTATCAATTTAACCACTTACTGTTTCAGAAAAAATATATATATGAAGAGCAATAAAGTTGTATTTCATAATTTTGGGGTCTTACATTATGGATAATACTTTAGCATTGAGCGGACATGCTTACACATTAGAGTTGATAAATGGATCAAATACACAATGTCGAGAATTGATGCGTCTTTATCGTGATGCATATATGCGTCAATGTGAACACTTTAAGGAAAAACAATGGGTACACAATCTTAGACACATAACAGTTGAGGAGAAGATGACAACATTCTTAACCATTATAGGCCATAATGAACGTTTTAGAGTTGTAAAACGCAGATTTCAATATTCTACCTAAACAATACATAGATTTTTTCTCATGAGGTGTTAAGTGGAATGATTGAGTTTTCAAAAGAAATTATAGTACCTATATCATTTGATCTAAATCCTAATATTTCGGGGAGCCATAAAAATTTACGACAAATATTTTCGGTAAGTGATATACAAATTCTTTTCATTTTTACTTGTATTCCATACAATAAAATACTTTGAGAACTTAAAAAAATTTAATGCAGTGTGCAGTAGATGCATTAGACGGTACTCTTGTACATGCAGTTGTTCTTGTTAATCAATAAACGCGTTATAGAGGAAGAGGAAGGGGTGAATGCTATCAAAATATTTTAGGAATATGTGATTTTAACATGATATTCACATTTTTCAGGGGCGGATGGGAAGGAATTGCACATGATTCAAGAATGCTGAAAGAAGTTGCATTTGATCCAGTTTATACCATCCATACATAGTGTTTTGATCTAAGATTTTAATTCTTCCGTGTTTCAGCAATATCATATTGTTACATGGAGCTAAGGTCCAAAATATGGAAGAAACAAGCATTTTCACGACTTTACCACACAGTTAATTCTGTTCCACTTAATCCCTCTTTCATGACCACATGTCTTTCCGGCTAAAGAATGGAAAATCTTTCTCCTGTTCCATGAATCCAATTTTTATTTCATCTGGGAAAAGCCATCTTTTTCTCAACAATGTCTTTGTTATTTGATCCAATAGCGTTTCGTTAAATAGAAGTAGATTTGATAAATACAGATAATTCTTGGATAGAGTATTAGAATGGAAAGATCCATTAGATAATGAACTATTGGTTCTAAACCATCTATGGCGATTAATCAACAATTCGAAGTGCTTTTCTTGCGTCTTCTTGATAAACCAGCGTTTATATATAAATGTAGGTCTTCTAGTTTTCCATTTCCTCCACCAGGTATCTATTACAATTTCTTTTACCATTTTCAACTATTATTTAATTTTATCATAAAATGTCATCATTTAAGTTATTAATAAGTATTAATTATATCTTTGTGATGTTGCATACATAAACACTCGAGGATTTTTATCTCTATATCGCAATACAAGGTATTGGTTAGCTGATTTTTGACTCAAACACGCCTTGAGTAAAGAGGAAAAATTGAAACATGCTCATGCACAACTCAGAAATATTATCAAGCGTGCTTATGGTGTGTTGAAAGCAAGATTCCCAATTTTAAAACGGATGGCTTCTTACCCTTTTACAGTACAAATGGATATAGTTATTGCTTGCTTTGCAGTCCATAATTTCATAAGGAAGTATAACATTGAGGATGAATTGTTTGCTCAATATGATCGAGATAACATGTTTGACGATGAAACGAAGCAAAATGAAAGGAACGGAGAAGAGGGACAAGATGAATCTCAATGGGGTGATCAAGGCATATAATTTATGGCTAAACTACGAGAACAAATTGCATTTCAACTTTTAACAACTGTTTGAAGTTAATTTAATTTATATGGTTGAATTATTATGCTATGTTGATGTTTTCATTGGATTTGATACATTTTGTTTCATCATATTATGGTCAAAATATTATAAATATGTATTCAAAAATACTATTAAGACATTTTTGATTATTAAACAACTTTTGTCTAAACTGTTCAGAGAGTTAAAATGGTAAAATAATGTTATTCAGACATTTAAAAAAAATTAATTATCAAACATCATTTATTCATTCAAATACAATTCTATTCAGATGTCTAAACTCTTTAGATCTTAACACTCAAAATTATCAAACACCACCTTAGTCATTTTTCTTGCTAAACTTTTTTGTCCAAAAATGGATGAATTTGAATGAAAAACTAAAAAAATATAAAATCATCTTTTATAATTTCTATTATACCTTACAGATTATAAACATAATAAAGTCAAGTAAAGGTAATTTAGTAACTTAAAAATAAAATTTAAGTTTTCTTTTCTTTTCCATTATATCTTAATAACAAAATAAAATAAAACATATTTTTTTCCCATTATAAATTAAGTTTTTCATTTCTTTCTTTTTTGTCCCAAACTCATAAACAAAGTGCTAATGCAATTTTGTAGGGGCACTAAAGATAAATTAAAATATTTTGTACGTCCTTTCTTCTACTTTGTGTTTTCTTAATGTGTATAAAATGTATTTTGAATATCCTTTTGAGGATGAATGGAGTAATTAACATGAGACCTTAAATGATAAGAATAAATAAATTAATATAAGTTTTTTCTTAATTACTTCATATCTCATGTATCCCCACAAAATTTATAATAATGTTAATTTATGACTAATGTAAAATCCTAAATGATAAGATAAAATAAATTAATGCGAGTTATTTTTTAAATTTTTTATCCCACTTATCCATATATTTATTATTGAGATAAATTTGTTATAGTATGTAGTAAGACCTACATTATAGTCACTCCGTTTTTTTTTATTTACTTCTATTTTTTATATTTTGATAAAAAAACTTATTCGTATTTATCTATCATTTATAAATTTTTAAAAAAGTATTAATGATTTAGTATTTTATATTATTCTTAAACATTAAACATTTTTTTTTTATCTTTTTAATGAATTTTAGAAAAATAATATTATATTTATATATAATTTAATCAATTAGATAAAGTATTGACTACATTTTTTAATAAGAGAAATTTTTTAATCCTTGCCAGATTTGAATTCATACAACCGTAGTTGGATCCAAAAAATTTATGAGGCTTCCACGATTACTAGATCCCATATAAGAAAGGGACAACTACATATTTTAGTACATTTTTTAAAAATACTATAATAAAAGTATATCTTAAAATTATTTACAGAATGAGTACCTTTTGAATATATAATTTTAAAATTAGTACAGTTGATTTCAGTTTTAATTTAATTGAAATTGAAATAGAATGCAGTTAGTTTTCTAATCCCTTTAGTAATTGCACATTTAAAAATTAATTAATTGCGCCACTTTTCTTGTGCCAACATTCTGTCTATATCACTTTTCTTGCGCCACTTTTTTCACATTTTCTGGGCATGGATATGGAGTAGTAGTGGGGCGTAAATATGGAGTACCACTATATATATATACTCTACATTAATTAATTAATAATTTATATATATATATATATATATATATATATATATATATATATATATATATATATATATATATATATATATATATATATATATATATATACACACACACTCTACACATGTATATATAAATTAATTAATGTTTTACCTAAATTACTTTTTAAAAATAAAATTATTTTTGAATATGATGCACTTGGTAGCCAAATTTTTATTCAAAAGTAACCATTTTAGTTTTTATGGGTAATATATATATATATATATATATATATATATATATATATATTTTAAATATGTTGCAGTTACTTATAAATAACCTTTTCTAAATAAAATTATTTTTAATATGGTGTAGTTGGTAGCCACACCTTTATATAAAAGTAACCATTTTAATTTTTGTGGGTAACCAAAAAAAACTATTTTAAATATGGTTTTATTGGTTAACATTTTTTTATTGGGTTACCAATTAATTATAAAAAAATCAATTATAGGGTTACCAATTAATATAAAGGTAACCAGTTCAGTTTTATTAGGTTACCAATTAATTATAAAAACTCTATTATACATTTTTTTTCATACTACAGTTGGTAGCCAAACCTTCATATAAAGATAATCAATTCAGTTTTATTGGGTTACCAATTAATGATAAAAAATCTATTATAGACTAATTTTTTTTGTAATGTTGTTGGTGACCAAACATTCATATAAAGGTAATCAATTCAGTTTTATTAGGCTACCAATTAATTATAAAAATTCTATTATACAATTTTTTTTCTTCATACTGCAATTGGTAGCTAAACCTTCACACAAAGGTAACCAATTCAGTTTTATTGGGTTACCAATTAATGGTAAAAAATCTATTATAGAATTTTTTTTTTTCGTAGTGCTGTTGGTAACCAAACATTCATATAAAAGTAACCAATTCAGTTTTATTAGGTTACCAATTAATTATAAAAAATCTATTATACATTTCTTTTGTAGTGCTGTTAGTAACCAAACATTCATATAAAGGTAACCAATTCAATTTTATTGGGTTACCAATTAATTATTAAAAATATATTATACATTTTTTTTCATACTGCAGTTGGTAGCCAAACCTTCACACAAAGATAACCAATTCATTTTTATTGGGTTACCAATTAATTATAAAAAATCTATTATAATTTTTTTTTTCATAGTGCAGTTGGTAGCTAAACATTCATATAAAGGTAACCAATTCAGTTTTATTACGTTACCAATTAATTATAACAAAGATCTTCATCTCCTCTGATTCACCGCCATGAACGTGCCAATAACATTACCGCCATGAACGGCGATAAAAACCTTAGATCTTGTCCCCATTGACAACCTTCAAAAGCCGTTCACAGTCGCTGAACTCTTCCCGGTGCTGATGCACGACTCAACAATTCGTGTCGCTTACCAAGGTGTTCCCGGATCCTACAGCGAAGTCGCCGCTGGCAAAGCATCTCCAAACTGCGAAGCCATCCCTTGCGACCAGTTCGACGTTGCATTAAAAGTCGAGCTCTAGATTGCCGATCATGGTGTATATGGTTATGGTCATTGTGATCGTGGATTTGGACATGGTGGATAGTCACATGGTGCTCATAATACAGACTGTAACGACCCCGAAATTCAACCAACTTTATTCCCTTAAATTTTGTATTTATTATACATTATCTTCATAACGTCCAAATTTTGGTTCGTTAATAAATCTTTAATCACCTTAATTAATTCATTTATTGACATTATCGTCATCAATTACCAAATTTTCGGTATAAATTTTTCTTTTTCACAATTCAATTATTGTATTAAATATTTTATTATTTAAAAACTTCATTTCTTGATCCTAGTCCCTGGATCGCAACCTTCACTTTTTCATTTTATACCATTATCGTAAAGTTCAATAAAGCTCAACAATGTTCACCTCCGTACAATTATTCCTTGATTCATAATCTTTAATTAGACATATCATAGTTTCTATCGTAACCATTATATTGAGCTATTACAGTCATACATGAAGGCTATTCATCCTATCCGGATCCAACATATATGTACATACAAAATATCAATGTAAATTTTGCAATTTACCCATATTGAGTTATACAACTGAAAATATAACAATTATATTCACAACCTTATAGGGTGATCCGTCTCTAATATAATCTGATATTCTTGAAACTTATTTCTTTACCTGCAAAAATTTATTTTAAGCAAGTAATGAGCACAATGACTCAGCAAGTTCAACAGTTAACACATTTCATGATTCACGTAGCACATACCTTAACAAGCTCGGTGTGTGTCATATATCATGTGTTGTGCCTATATTTGAGCAATATATCTCATATCGTTGCACAAAGTACACATTGTTGTCATATTAATCACGTATCACATAGCACATAATTTGTATGCATTTGAACAAATATTAATATATCATAACAGGCAACATTTAACATTAAAGGACTGAAGAACTTGCCTTGACGTCCAATTAATAAATTGATAGCTCAAACCCTTTACTCGATCAACCTATGATCATAAAATAATCAAATAATAATTATTCATCTCTTTATGAAATTAATTTAATTAATTAATATCATCCCTAATGTAATTAACCCTACCCGACGATTTATTTTAGGGTGCTGGGTTAATTATTAAATAATATGGTTAATTATATTAACCTCGTCCCTTAATATATTCATTTAACTTAATATCCAACACCTTTAATACAGACAACCCGGCTCATCGGATAAATTTTAGCACATTTGGTTGTCCGAAAATTTTATCTAACCATTTTCTAAATTATAACCTTTTTAGATTAATATTTAAATATTAATCCCCAATATTTAATATTTCTACAAAAATATTAAATTTAATGCCCAAACATCATTTCTATATTTTTAGTAATTTTTTTATAATTTTTTATAATTTTTAAACATTTATTTAATTAAAAATCACTTTCTGGGGGCATTTTGGTAATTTTTACGACTTTAGGGACATAACCGGAATTTCTAGAAAAGCTCAGGGGCACGGTCGTAATTTTCATGGCCAAGGGACACGCTCGGTATTTCCTTAAAAGGCTAGGGGCACCCTGGTAATTTCCAGCGTGCCGGTCGCAGCGCATGGCACGCGGCTTCCTTCAGCCCAAGCCGAACGACGTCGTTCGGCAGCCCGTTTCTTTGGTCGCCGCGCATGGCGCAGATCCCCCTCTGTCGCGCCCCAAAACGAAGTCGTTTCGAGCCCTGTTTTCGGAAAAATTTTGGCCGCTGCGCATGACGCGGCCCGGTCTTCCGACTCCAAAACGACGCCGTTTTGTTGCCAGTTTCTGGAAAAAGGCCCGCGCAATGCACGGGTTGTCCTTTCTTCTTTCTTCTTCAATTTTTTCGAACAATAACCAACTTTCTCACAATTAACCATTTTTATACCAAAAATTCACAACATAACTACACCAAAAATTATAAAACTAATAAATACACCTCCATAAATTATTTAGAATAATTATTTTAATTATTTATAATTTTTCAAACAAATTATTTAACACCAAAATATTGAAATATAATTGCAACAAAATAGTTTTTATACCTTCAAAGCTTGAGATTCTTTTTTGATGACACCAAATATTTTCTTCTTCTCCCTCTTGGTGTTAGCCATGGTGGTTATAGGTGGTGTTCGGTGGTGGTGATGATTTTCGGATGGAGCAACATAGAGAGAGAGAGAGAGAGTGTTTTGTTTCTTTCTTTTTCTTTTTCTTTTCCTTTTCTTGCTTTTCCCTCCCTTTTTATTAGTAAAACACTTAACCATTTTTTTGAAAATTCTCAATTCCACCGACCTTGTTGCCAACCGACTTTGTTCGGATAATTTCCATGAAAAAATTACAAATTTTAATACATTACGTAATTATTTCGTGTAATAAATATTTTATATAATGTATATAAAATATTTATTTTCACCAAAAATCATAATATGATTTATAAATAATATTTAGACCATTTTTGGATACTTTACTTGACAAATTTTGTACACGCATAATGACATGTATGTAATTATATGAGGTAATTTATACCTCCAAAAATCATAAAATAATACATATAACTTATAAAAATTATTTTTCGTAATTTTTCACTTCGTTATTTGTACAACATGTTACACCAACATGTTCATGTTTCCGAAATATTATTCCTCATAAAAATCATAATAATTCCATTATACATAATTATAATTTTTAATAACTTAAAACATTCCATTTTCTCATTTATTTTCATTTCTTTACAATTTACACTAACTTTTCTTATATAAATTATATAATTTATTATATAATTTATATAATTACTTTCTCATTACATAATTTCTATTTTACACCAATACAAATAATAAAAATTTCTTCCAGCCTTATTCAATTTAATCTTCTTATATAAATTATATAATTATTCATATATAATTTATATAATTATTATTTTTCTCATATTTCACTTTAATTTCCTTATATAAATTATATAATTTATTATTATATAATTTATATAATTACTTTTCTTCTTTATTAATTTCCAAACTTCCACCATAATTATTGATTAATTATATAATCAATATTTCTAATTTTACTAACTTCCTTATTAACTTTTCATAAACTTTTGGATTAATTTAATTATTAATTCCTTAATTTCCATAATTAATAAAATTTTTAATTATCAATTAAACATGCACATATATATATATATATATATATATATACATATCTAAATCATATATTTTACATTACCACATAACACCATTTAAATATAATTTTCGTATTTCCATAATAATTATTTGGTTCTTTATAAGAAATTTCTCTTATTCTTCATAAATTATTTTTAAACAATTTATTTACTTTTCAATTATTTTATATTAACACTATTCGTCATGATCTCTGTACAGATTTAATTTACTAATTAAATCTCACCACATACCTTAAATCACATAAAATAATAATTAATTTAAACAACCTTGATAATTTTATCAATTAAATTCTCATTTAATATTATTAAGAAAATCCTGAAAATTCGGATCCTCACACAGACTGACAGTAAATATCTGACATGAAGAAGAGAGAGAGTAGAGAGAGAAGGATGCCAAAAATAATAGTGAAAGAAATTAGAAAAAGAAGGAGGATGTTGAAAATAAATAATGGGTGTCATTAAATAGAGAGTAGTAAATAGGGTGGTTATAATTTCCCTTGATCTAAGGGATAATGATTTAATGAGTTTATTATTGTTGCACTCTTTTTATAATTATTTTATTAATGTACTATTTTTATAATTTTTTATTAATTGTTGTATACTTATGTAAAGAACTTTATAAGAAAACTTAAGCCCATTGGAAAGACCAAAGTTAAATAGTAGGGTTTTCTCAGAGCCCCAGCTCCAAAACAGCCCGAAAGAATGTGTTTCCACCTAACGTGATTAGAAATTGACAATTCAATTATAATACTCTTATTTATTCATTCCCTACCTTAATACTTTACACGACAAACCAACAACATAATTTTCATGGCATCATAATTTTTATAATTATATCGTCTAAAATTATAAAAATTAATTATAATAATTTTAATTTTGAAAAAAAATAAATTAAATAAATTAATATTAATTTTAAATATAAAAATATTTTAATTTAATTTAAAAAATCAACATTGATCCTATATTTTAGAGTGAAAGGGTGTATTTTGAATTTTATGAAGTCTTAAAAAAGACGGTCTAATGGTCTACTGCTTAATTATAAACTACAAATACAATATACTTCGAATATACATAAATTATTCATATTTCTTTGTTGAAGAAATACAGAACCAATTCAGAAATTAAATTTACTAATTTGGCAGCCTCAAACTACAATAATCATCCCTTACTTCCACCTCTAGCAATAAGTGATCATATATTTTGCAATGACTCAAAAGAAAAAAAGATGAGATTTAGTTGAGGTAACTGAAGGGTGAGGTCGATAGGTTAAATCCGTTATGTTATTTGAGTCTATTATATTTTTAACCTGATTATATACACATATATTGTTGTCGTTAGAATTTTAATATTATTTTATTTCTCAATTTTAATCGAGTGTCTTCAAATAGAGAATCAACTTTTAATTTTTTTTGGGTTTTTGGAGTTTAAAAGTTCTTTTCGTAAATTGCATTTTTCATATTTTGATATATTGATATCTTATTTGATAGATTATATTTTTTTTCTACGTAAGTATTATGTTTTTATTTTTAATTATTCCGTTATTTTTTGCATTTGACATAATTTATTATTCAATGGGATTTTGAAAAGTTGTGCCCAAATCTCCACCTTGGGGACAAGGTGGGTTTTGAAGGGAGGGAGGGGGCATTGAATGTGGAAATAATATGTAAAGTGAGACATTGACAAAAATCAATGACAATTCAATTAACACAAATAACTACAAGAAGAACCCAAGATTATGATGATCAGTTGAAAGTCAGAGGCCATGGCAAGGAGATCTAATAGAAATAAGAAGTTTCTCAAGTGGATGAAAGACTTGGTCTATAACATGGAAAGAAGAACTAGTAGACCGAGGTATTTCAAGTCAACATGCCTCGAAATGAAAACTCTTTAGTCTTTCGAACAACAAATATCAAAAACACACACACACACATATATATATATATGTATATGTATATGTATAGAGGACTAATCTATATTTAGCACTAGATAAAAACATTATTTAATCTAGTGCATTTATGCGTGTTCATCCAATAATCCAACAACTTAGATTTTTTTTTTTTTTTTTGACACTTCCACCTCATAATGGCCTGAAGGGAGAGAGAATTTAAATTGCTAAAATTATGTATATATCCTTTATATATAACATAATAATGTGTATATTATATAATATATTAACCCACTTAGGCCTCTTAAGGGCTGAAAGTCCTTACTTTTACCATAGGACCATTATAATTGAATCAATAACAGCAACCCGCATGAATCGGAGTGTTTGGCAAATTGTTATGGGCAAATACTATATACACAAAAATTAAAAAACAAGTCTATAAATATAATTTTTTAACATAAATTTTATTTTTATTATTAAAAAGTAGAGTCTACACAGATTTTCGTTTCAAACCTCACTTTTTAATGGTAGAGATAAAGTTTGTGCACTTAGACTTATTCAAAATTAAATATTATATCTATCTCAACCATTAAAAAATAGAGCTTAGCAAGAATTTTCGTATCAGACCCTATTTTTTAATGATTGAAATGTATTTTATCATTAATTTTTGTATACTTATACTTTCTCAATTGTTATTAATGCAATAAGCTTGGCAAATTTTAAGACTCTCTTGGTTTACTTTTTCTCTATCTATTTATACTTATTATAATTATACAAATAATATTTTATTATATGAGTTAACTGATATTTTTTTGTTGGCTCTAAGAAATAATTTTTTTGTTACTATTGAGTTAACTCATGGTTCGATTTTATTTTGAAATAGCTTTTCATTTATCTCTAAAAATAAAAAATACTTAATCTTATTAGGTAGATAACTATGATAAGTAGAAATTTTACAGTGTTGGATATCTACTATAGAGTCTTAATATGAAAGTACATTTAGACTTCACACGTGGGCATATAAATTCAATTAAAAAACATCTTACAACTTCAATAACATACTTATATTTCTTTAGAGTTACAATTAAATGGAACTTATAATTAGTGGTAATACTTATATATTGTATATATGCATCTCATGTAATTTATTTTTTATTCAAATACTTACAAAATCAATATTCATATTTTAAATAAAAACTTATGAAAAAGTTAACTTCTAATTTGTCGTTAGTTTTTTATTATCATTTATAGCATCACATTTATCATTAGTAATTTTTTCGTTAATATTAAGGCTACATTTAATAATATAAAATTATCATTAAAAATTTTGACTTTAAAAATCTCCTTAAAATTAAAAACCCTACATAATTAAATATTTAAAATAAATAAAAGTCTTGACATGCATGTACATAATCAGACTGAGATTTCTAAAAACTCTTTTTCAATATTTTCGATGTTTGAAAGATTTCTAAAACAATTTCTCAATAATATCGATATTCAAAACTATACTTATTTCACAGTTTAAAATCACATAATCTTATTTTCTAAATCAAAATTTTATTTTAATATTTGATTCAGGTTTTTAACAAATACAAGTGTGATGTTTTCATTCAAATGGAATTCTTAAATAAAATATAATAATTTTTAAAACAATATATTTAAGCATTCGAATAATTACTAAATCATACATAAATATAAACGATAATTTCAAAATATTTCAGAAAGCCACTTAGGACATGTTTGATAAAAACTGAATGAAAAGTTCTGAATGGCTGAACAAACTGAATAAAATAGAGATCTGATTGAAACTGAACACTGAATGAAAAAAATTTGTTAACTAATTCGTCTGAAATAACTAAATAATAATATTTTTTATTTTAACCCAAAATATATATAAGAAAAATTATACATAATTTTTTTTTAAAAATATTGAGGTGGATGTAACATTTTAAATTGTTTAGTTTATTTTTTCATATTCATACTTTAAAATATTTTATATCAATTTTTTTCCCTTTATGTTTATGAGTATTTTTACTTTTATTATATTAAAAAATCAGTGGTTATTTTTTTTACCTCTAATAGTGGTGTAACAGAATATAAGCAAATCATATTAGTAAAATGGTTTTTATACATATATGTATTTAAATAAATAATAAATATGTATTTAAATAAATAATAAAACAAATAACAACAACGGGATTAACA